>OY757910.1:12371086-12473586 GCA_963585895.1 Sepioteuthis lessoniana
TGGTATTCTAGCCTAACAATTTTTTAGGTTTTTTGTTTTTGTTTTTTGTTTTTTAATAGTAAGAGGATGTCGTCAGAAATGTTCAAATTTCTAATCTATCCAACAATAGAAAAGATTTTTAAACAAATGTTTTAAAAATATTAATTCTGTTTACATTTATGGCGACCCTGTTGATTCTAGGAATGATAAAATTTCTCTCTCTCTCTCTCTCTATCTCTCTATCTCTCTCTACATAAAAAGACCAAGTAATTGTATCTCTGTTTAGATAGATAGATAGATAGATAGATAGATAGATAGATAGATCTTGTAGTGAGAGGACAGAACAGTTCATATAATTATAATCAACGACGTTCAGGTGGTATTTACACAACTGCAGGTGACCAGAATGACACACCGGAATGACACACCGGAATATTACGAGCAACATTTACAGCATGTTTCATTATGGCATTATTGCTTTCAATAGACAGATAGACCAATAAACAAAGAATCAAGTCGCGATAATATTTATTAAACTCGATCTTTTCCTAAATACCACAGACATAGTTCCAGCCAATGAGCATCAGTTGATTTGGTTGGTTAGTTTTTACGGCGTTTCAAACATAATTGGTATATTCAATGCCAAATTCACTCATTTTATAAGCAATTATATAGTTTAAACTAACGATTGATAATCATTTACAATTATAATTTCAAGTATCTACTCCTACAGTAAACCATTTGTACACCGTAATATGGTTTCTAGTATTCCTATCTAATATCAATAATTTTCAAACAAATCTATTCGACCCATAGATGGGAACCTAACAGAGATTATTACTAGGAGTCAAAGTGGGCGTTTTAATAATGGCAACAAAGGGTTAGCTCCATTGCAGGAGCCTCACCCTCTGCATGTCCGGGGCACCCAGTGAGCAATGAATTCACTAAAATAGTCAGTCAGATGATATTTCTAAGCAAGATTTACTTTGAATCGAAAAGTAAAGTATGAATTGTTCACTGATTATCTCCCTTCACCTTATAATAGTATTAATTTCTAATATGAATAAAAATTGGTGTAACAAGTTCAGAACCTCATCAGTTTTCCCTAGAGGTAAATAGAGTTAAGCTTTTAATCGAATATGAGAAGATAATCTACTTTCTTACAGTTATCATTTAGAGGTTGTCTGTCTACTCAAAACTAATTCAGGATAAGATTCAAGAACAATACACACTAAGAATTATTATTTAATTCATGAATCTTTCGGCCGAAACTTTTGCAAAATAGTAGCTGCCCTTTTTAATGGTAGATTTGTAATATTCGTTCGTCGACCCAAATCATATAACCTTGACCGGGTCTGCACCCAGGCCATGGCATAATCCAACGCAAGGTTTTACTAAGGCTTGGTAGTTGCCCTGGCGGCAAGTCTCTCCTCACCGTGACATGTGTGTTATTTAACGGAAGAAAAGGTTTGGGATCAGTATCATCAAAGGCCTAGCTATTTATTAATCTTAGTTTAGTCTGGCACAAAGGCCTCACATTGTTTACAAAAACTGCTCTTCCACGTTGGTTTCTGATCAGGCTCAGAACAACTTAACTTCTGTGGTCTTAGAGGTTTCCAAAATAATAAGTAATAAAAAAATAGGCATCAGTGTTATCAAGGGTGTATATATATACCCAACCTCTCCATCAAAGGCAGGAATGGACATTAGATCAAGTACTAAGCGAAGTAAAGTTGGTCTGAATTCGGAGTTTTCTTTCTCCAATTCTTTCTCCAGTCTTTTCTACTATATTCCTTCAGCTTTGTGGAAAACAGATGGATATTGAAATCTTTTAGCATCATTTTTATTAAAGAAGGTGATATTTCATTTTAAAAAGTTGTCTTTGAATAAATATGTCAAATTGCGTTATTGAACAACTTTCCATGCGTGAGCGTGTCAATGACCTTCGTCACAGCCTCTTTCATCTTCCCAACTGTCTCATAACGACAGCCTCTCAGCTGAGGGAATAATCAAAAGGTCATAGGGAGCAAAGTCTGGACTATAGGGAGGCTGAGGAACTGTCTTGATCCTATTTACCCAACCCCTCCGCTCGGGCAGGATATGACACAAGGTCAGTTTTTTTAAGCAGAGTTTAACAGGCTTGAATTCAGAGTTTTCCTTCTCCTAGACTAGTTGCCTCATCAAGGCTGAAGAACCTAGTCTGCCCTACTATTTACCCATAGCTGGAGGGAGAATAATTGGATTCATATCTTTCCCAAGGGTATTAGTGCTATGTGAAATGCAATCAGTCTTGTCCAGGAATTGAACTCGTATTGCCGTGTCCATATCCTGTGACGATAACCATTACACCACGGGCACCTCCAACTGTCTTGATGCCCATCTTGGTCAAATAGTCTGTGCCAAGGATAGAGTTGTGGACTGGTGCATTATCCTGGTGGAAATGCCACTAACCCAATTTGAAGAGAGCTGGCCTCTTCCCAAGGAATCTCTTCCTGAACTCCCTTAAAACCTCAACATAGAAACCCTAACCCTAACCCTTTGGCCAATCAACTGTGGTGTATTGACTTCCTTACTCCTCCCACACCTCTCGTCATCCTTCACAGACTCCCTGCCTTCCTTAAATCTCTTATGCCACTCAAAAACTCATGCTCGATTCATGCAAGATGGTCGAAAATCAGTCTGAAGCATTCCATACGTTTCTGTGGCATTTATTCCAAGTTAAAAACAGAATTTTATTGCATATCGTTCCTCTAAAGTGTCCTCACGTCCAGATTGCATTTTTGAAATTTACCAACTAACAATCAGGCTTTAGTATGGTGTATTCCAATTGCTGCTGTAGCTGTTCATTTAAAGCTGAAATCATAAAAATTGGTCAGTGATGTCATAAGATAGTGAATTTTAAAGAGTCTCCGACTATTCTAAATGCCTGTACAAAAACAGTCAGGAATCTTATTGAATGCACTACGTATATATATATATATATATAACATTATAACTTCAAGGCCAATAGGCCAGTTGGTTGGTTGGTTGGCTGATTTGCTTGTATGGCATATCAACTTTTGTAGGTTATTTAACGCCAAATCCATTTTTATGAAAATAGTTCTATTTCAAATAATTCAGTTTAGCTTAAGTTTAAATTCAAGTACAGTTTAATTGTGAAAAACAATTCTATTTCAAGCTCTTTAGTATAGTCGAGCAGTTCAAATTCAGCTAATTCAGTTTAGTAAATGTCAAAACAGTTCTATATTAAACAATTCAGTTAAATGTAAGTACAGTTTCAATGTCAATAAACATTCCATTTAAAATAATTCAGTTAAGCTTGAGCTTGCAGTTTAAATGTAAATACACTTTCATTGTCAAAAACATTTCTATTTCAACCTATTCAGTTTAGTCAAGTAATTCAGTTAAACATAAGTATGCCGTTAGCTCTATTTAACCAATAGATAAGGCCCTGTCAGGTGCTACCACGCTGGGCCAGAGTGGACCTGGGATCAATGGCAATGAAAGGGTGCTCCGCGTTCCCCTAAGCTCCAGCATTACTGTAACCTCACCATCAGATTGTTTAGTGTCATATGCAGGACACTCATTGGTGAAGGTCTTACACCTCTGCAGAGGTACAGTCAGAGTATTCTACAGCCCCAATGGGCCGGTATATATATATATATATATATATATATATATATATATATATATTGCAGTAATGACAATAATATCTAAAGTAAAAACAAATAAAATCTCACATCTCACAACATGAAGTTTTACAATTTCTTGATTATCGAACAAGTGTTTGTGATTTCTGAATTTTTTTTTATTTTTAATTATAGCATTGATAAACGCACCCACATATACAAAGTTGCAATTTCTTACAAGCACACACACACACACACACACACACACATACTCACACACACACTCAAACACACACACACACACACATATATATATATATATCATTTGAGAGGGAATGAAATGCATCACACAAAATATACACACCCACATATATAAAGTTGCAATTTCTCACAAGTACACACACATACACACACACACACACACACACACACATATATATATATATATATATATATATATATATATTATTTGAGAGGGATTGAAATGAATCAGACAAAATATATATGTAAAAAGGTGATCGGACGAAAGATATATATTTGGTGTAGTTAATGATATGTTTTTATTATTCATTCATTTTCTTTCTGCCCACGCGTTTCGACTTCAAATTTGCCCGCATGGAAGCTTGTTCCATAACGCAATTTGACACAATTATTCAAAGACAATTTTTTGATATGAAATATCACCTTCTTTAATAAAAATGATGCTAAAAGATTTCAACATCCATTTATAACATTAGCCTTTTTCTACACATCTAAAATTGCAAACCGTTCAAAAGTTGTTCTCAAACCGTAAAACGCTGTTACCTTTTTTGAAAAAAAGATTCCATTTCACGACGTAATCAATTTCAAATATATTTTGTCTGTGTAAATCGTCTTCGTGAAACATATTTATGTACGTAACTATGTTTACAATTTTTTGAAATTTTTATTTTATAATAAAGTGGGCTAATATTCATGACGGAAAAGGAAAATAGAAATAAATGTAAAGATTTATAATTTTGTCTTGAAGAAAGAAAGAAAGAAAGAAAGAAAGAAAGAAAAGGGTGAGAAAGAAAGAAAGAAAGAAAGAGAACGAGAAGAAAGAAAGAAAGAAAGAAAGTAAGAAAGAAAGAGAGCAGAAAGAAAGAAAGAAAGAAAGAAAGAAAGAAAGAAGGAAAGAAAGAAATTTTGCAACACTGGGTTTGTAATATGCTAATATGCGAGGAGAGTTCAATGAAAAGAAATAAAAAGATTATTAATTTTGCCTAGAAATAATGGAGAGAAGAAAGAAAGAAAGAAAGAAAGAAAGAAAGAAAGAAAGAAAAGGGCGAGAATGAAGAAAGAAAGAAAGAAAAGGGCTAGAATGAAGAAAGAAAGAAGAAAGAAAGAAAGAGAGTTAGAAGAAAGAAAGAGAGTTAGAAGAAAGAAAAAAAGGGCGAGAAGAAAGAAGGAAAGAAAGAAAGAGAGTTAGAAGAAAGAAAGAGAACGAGAAGAAAGAAAGAAAGAAAGAAAGAGAGCAAAAAGAAAGAAAGAAAGAAAGAAAGAAAGAAAGAAAGAAAGAAAGAAGGAAAGAAAGAAATTCTGCAACACTGGGTTTGTAATATGCTAATATGCGAGGAGAGTTCAATGAAAAGAAATAAAAAGATTAATAATTTTGCCTAGAAATAATGGAGAGAAGAAAGAAAGAAAGAAAGAAAGAAAGAAAGAAAGAAAGAAAGAAAGAAAGAAAGAAAACGTTCAGTGCGAGAAAGCATCTAACCGTCATTGCGCAAAGAAAAATAAGCCAGTTTGGCTTTCTTACGGAAACAGACATGCAAAAATTGTATCCTAATAATATAAATGATTATTATCAATGATAGTATCGTTATAACATTGCCAAATATAAAAGAGTAATAATAGAATTGTTGGTGAGGATGATATGGTAGCTGAAAACGGATATAATTATTGGCACCTTTGTACTTATGATTGAACAGATTATTATCACTATTCGAAAATTTCTTATCTTCCTTACCATCGTGACAGTGAAACGTTGAAGCCAATGAGGCTTATGCAAATAAAGAGAAAATGAAATAACAGCGACAAATAAAATTTAGACAAGACGAAAATCAAATAGTCACAATAAAAGTGATAATTATAATGTTCGTGTTGATAAAAAACAATTGCATTGTCAGTTGTGGGGATGGAAAGTAGACGTTGTTTTAGAAATATTGACATCATCTCGCAATGATCAATTTTCGTTCAAATCATCTCACATTTTAACAGCCTGTGTAAAAACAACACCATCGTCTACGTTTAATGTTTTTTGTTGTTTTTTTTTTTTTTTTTTTTTGGTTTTCTTGCTGTTGTTTTAGAGAAACAAATGCCGTTCACGGAAAGAGAAAAGGGCGTTTAGATATTAAACATACGAATTTGAGTTCTTTTTACACATGCAGCTAAAATGTGAGACCATTTAACTGGGAATTAGTCAAGTTATCAAATAACGAAATGATGTCAATATCTCTGAAAGACCCTGTACATATCAAATGATATCAATTCTTTTGAAACAACCTCTATAACGAAAATAAAAACCAACCCTCAGTACCATATCCATAATACGTAAATAGAATGTTCATAACATATATACATAGAACATAGGAATCCCGAAACACGAAAAACACTTACGACTTCTTAGTTCAGGTACAAAACTTTTTTTATTACCTTTGAGTTTAAAGGTTCTTCGACATAAGGAGAGAGATACACATTCTTTCTATTCTGGCGTTTCCATCTGCACCCTCCACCAACACGTGTGGCACCTACCACAAGGCCTCGGCGAGCAAGCGAAAGTCACCCTTCTTCTTCGGACCGCAAGACTCAACTCAACTAACTTTCTTCAAAATCCCCCAAATCCTCCGCGCACGCTTCCGGTGCATGACGTCATTCACATCCCCAAGTCGCAATTTTCTATCTGGGATTTTTATTTTGACATCTGTGAACGACACATCCGCCCCTCGCGCGCGTTAACACCTGCGCTCAAGTTTGCACCTAACTAACCGATGTGCTGAGCCGAAAGGTTCTCAGCCTAACTAAACCCAAAGGCAAGATATATAAAACGAAATCCCTGGGCCATTATATTACACCTCGATATAAAGAATAATAATGGTAACTTTGCTGCTGATGTTAATTATGATGATCATGATAATGGCAAACATAGAAAAAGTCAAAATGAAACGGGCGCAAATGTCATTATACAGCTCGCCCAAAAAAGTCCTCGTTGTACAAACAGATGACTGATATGGAATCTATAGAATTAAAAATGAAAAGCACTTGTCAACAAAGATGGACATTTTGACTGTAATACGTTGTTAGCAATAACACTAAAACTAAATCGTCATAAAGAATAACACAGAAAAAATATAAATAAATAAAAAACCAATAATGAACATAGGAGCAATGAATATTTCTTGGGTTTTACTTGAGATATTTTTTCTTTCTTCCTTCCTTTCTTTTTCTTCTCTTTTCTTTTCTTTTTTCTTCTTTTTTGTATTTACAAACATATTAATTCAAATAACATCTTTGTGAGGATATTAAAACAAGATCGATATTTCAGCTACATCAACAACGATTCTGACAATTTATACATCGACGCAGGTCTTCAGACAGATTATTTAAGCTAACTGCAATTTGAACGTGGAAATAAGTTCTGCAAAGAGAATTTTCGTGGAACAAAAACTGGTATGAATTCGTATTTCCCGGAGCGGGGCAGTTTTCGAACCAAGGTGAAAGAACCAAGATTTAGAATGCCGATTTTCAAAGCAGTAAAACCACTCCCATTAAAGATTTTCTTTCTTTTTATCTCGTTATCCTATTTACCAACTCCTCCGCTCGGGCAGGATATGACACAAGGTCATTTTTAAGCGGAGTTGAACAGGTTTTAATTCAAAGTTTTCCTTCTCCTAGACTAGTTGCCCCACCAAGGCTGAAGAACCCTGTCTGTCCAACTATTTACTCATAGCTGGGGGGAGAATAAGTGGATTCATACCTTTCCCAAGGGTATTAGTGCTATATGAAATGCAATCATTCTCGTCCAGGGTTTGAACTCGTGTCGCCGTGTCTATTTCCTACGACGATAACCATTACACCACAAGCACCTTTTTATCTCGTTATAATTAGTGGAATAGAGTTTTGTCTTGTGTCTGTTATAGATTCGTAAGGTTTTGTTTTTTTGCCTTTTGGGTAGGGTTTCGAATACCGATTTTTAAAGAAATAAGACTGTCTCCTTTTTTTAAGGAGTGATATAATCTTCTAATTGTTCTTTTGTCTTGTTTGCATTTCCGCACTGTTGTAAGTGGGTTTTTATGCTCTGCACAATGTTGCAGTTGACTCACCTTACTAATAATCGGTTGATGTAGCTAAAACGCTGGTTTTGTTTTAATAATGGCTTATTAACCCTCATGGGTTTTTTGATGCCAAGTCATCCTCGTAGAAGAAAAGTTGTGATACTATTTAATCAATAACTGAGAAAATAAGGAGGTTCATGCGTTTCCCCAAGTTATTTATCTGAAAGTGAACGTAATAGCACAACTGGAGTTCGAACTCGCTTCCTTCATAGCCACCATCCAGCACTTTAGTCATAACACCACGTGTCCTCTTCCTCACAACTTTCTTAAAATGCTCCTTTTGAAACTCCTATACAGGATCAAGTCTCGACAATTTCTTGAAAATAGTTTACATAAAGATCATTACTGCGTAGTTTGGAACGAGCCGCCGAAGGCATTGGCTTCCATGTCAATGCACACAAAACGGAATACATGTGCTTTAATCAAACAGGCGACATTTCCTCACTAGACAGAAGCTCTCTGAAACTAATAGACTAGTTCACCTATCTAGGAAGCAGTGTGTCATCAACCGAAAAATACATCGACACGCGGTTAACAAAGGCATGGACAGCTCTCGATAAGCTATCGATCATATGGAAGTCAAAGCTGATCGATAAAATGAAACGCAGTTTCTTCCAGGCAGTAGTCGTATCGATACTGCTATATGGATGCACTGCTTGGACGCTAACAAAGCTAGACTTCAATTACACAAGAATGCTGCGAGCAATATTGAACAAGTCCTGGAGGCAACACCGCACAAAGCAGCAACTGTACGGCCACCTACCTCCCATCACGAAAACTATCCAAGTTTGACGAATCTGGTATGCAGGACACTGCTGGAGAAGCAAGGACGAGCTCATAAATGATGTACTCCTATGGATCCCCACATATGGCCGTGGAAAAGCAGAACGGCCAGCTGGAATATACATACAGCAGCTCTCTGAGGAAACGGGATGTAGCCCTGAAGACCTGCCAGAAGCGATGAACAATAGGAAGGAGTGGCGAGAGAGGGTCAGGGATATCCGTGCTGGCGGCACGACATGATGATGATGATTATCCAGTCTAGCTCCTTTTGATGATAAAAAACAGTATTTCAATAATCCATAAAAATAACTCGCTTCGACACTGTGTCCCCATGAAGGGATCGAAACGCCGAAGAAAAAAGGATTCAGAATTCCAATTCTCAAGGCAGCAAGACGTTTACCATTAAAAAAGAATGCCATAATACATTCTTCTTATGTTTTTCGTTTATTTTTCTTGGGATGGGGGATTAAGTCTGTTATTAGTTAATCGTCGAAAATCTTTTTAACAATAATTTCTATGATTTACGAATCCAGAACTGAAATTTACAATCCCATTCCCTTATTACTGCTCCCCTCTTGTCAGGAGTGGGGCTTAGCATAAGCTGACAGTATCCCTTTGTAAGGGATAAGACCCCACCCAAAAAAGTGATTTCTTGAAATGAAACTAAACTTTATTAGATGATGAGGTTCCAGTTTTAGTAATCTTGGGTGTGCGGGATTTCTCTTCCTTACCATTATTTATCTGTTTAAAAATGTTTGCATTTTGTATTCATAAAAAGTCTCATAAGAAACAAATCCACAAAAAATTTAAATATGAACGTTCAGCGAACGTGATTCCCTAATCTCAAAGCATTAAATAACCCTAAACC
Organism: Sepioteuthis lessoniana; assembly: GCA_963585895.1. Classification (NCBI taxonomy): domain Eukaryota; kingdom Metazoa; phylum Mollusca; class Cephalopoda; order Myopsida; family Loliginidae; genus Sepioteuthis; species Sepioteuthis lessoniana. Next base: position 12,380,701 of record OY757910.1, read on the forward strand.
ATTTGATATGCCAATATTTTGACCATTATGACTCCTGGCCTTTCTCTTGTTTCTATCTTATCAAATAATGTTCATGGAGTATTGAATCCTTTATTCCATCCAGGTGCATTGTATAAGATTCGTTCTGTCACGTCCGGTATCTGTTCAAAGGGTATCTGACTTGGTAATTTTCACCTTTCTCCCTTTGTTGCCGCTCTTCTTTCTTCAGTATATTCATTTAAAAGCGCCAGTATTGCTTCTTGGAAGTCGCAAGTTCAATCCTTTGGCCAAGCAATAAATGAGTACGTCAAACACATTGAATACAGCAGAGCGGGTACAGAAAGAAAAGGTCTGTGACAAACGAAATCTACAATCTCTGCAATTCGACATAGGAGGTAATCAACGGCAGAGTATGATTGTGATATACTGAAACTTGACGAAATAATGGGTTTCGTTTAATAAAAGGGAAATTAGCTTAGGTATCCTATAACACAGCGCTAATAACCTTGGGAAAGGTATGAATCCAATTATCCAGCTATTGGTAAATAGTAGGGCAGACTAGGTTCTTCAGCCTTGGTGAGGCAACTAGTCTAGGAGAAGGAAAACTCTGAATTCAAACCCCGCTTAAAACTTGACCTTGTGTTATATTCTGCTCGAGTGGAGGGGTTGGTAAATATGGATAACACATGGAAGAGAAGCCCAACACAGATGAGGATTCAACTCCTGAGGGAAGATTGGTATATTTTACTTTAAGGGGCTGTTCGAGTATTTCAGACATACGCTACTTACTAACACTATTGTCTTCATATTTATTGTTATTGTCACAACGTTTCGGCCGATATGTCCTCCGGTGTTTGTCGAACTCGGGAGCCTTCACGGAACTTCGAACTAGGTCCTTTATTGAAACCACGGGGGTCACCTGTTCTGATTCCGTTTGCCATATCCGGGTACAAGTGTTAAGTATTCCTGTATATTACTCGCCTGTAGTGAGGATTGAACCTGCAACCTTCAGATGATTGTCTTATTAGAAGCTCAGGGAACCAACGCCATGTGTCCTGCTGGACAACTCAAACTGAATTTTGGGGTATTATAAACTTAATGTTCTTACTTTAGCTAGAATTACTACTATTATGTATGATTTTTTACCTGTGCTCATATTCAGATTTCAGTTTTTTTAAATTTTTTTTTTTTTATCTAGCCTTCTTGATTATCGGTTCCCATATTGTATTCAACTCTATACTTGGTCTACTCAGCAGGTCATTGTAGCCTAACATATGTGCTGATTCCTTAAGGCGTCTAATCTTCCAATGCTCAGCCCTATCAATTATTTTAACTTTGTCCCATAAGGGGAGATGATTTCCATTTTTCTTCCATATATGGTCCGCCATACCCGACTTTTCAATCTCTCCTCGTACTATTGCTTTCCGATGTTCTTCTAGCCTTACTTTTAGTGGGCGACCTGTCTCACCTTTGTATATTTTACCACAACTGCAAGGGATGGAGTAAACACAGTTCTTGGTCATGTTGAATTCCGTTGTCTATAATATTTATTACTAACACTAATTGAAGAACTGTATCGGAGCTTTAAACTGTAGAAATAAGGCGATAGAAATACCAGTCAAAACTGCAAGGGAATATTTGAATCAATCCCCCAAGAGTTTCAGGTATGACACCCTTTTCGTGATTCGTATAGCCTTATCGGCTGTTTGACTTCTGTCATATCGTGTTTTCTTGTTCAAAAGAACATGGCTGTCAGTGTTGATCGAAACTGGCACGAGTTAGGTTCACAAAGGAAAAGAAGCCAAACAAAAGTGAGAAGAAAGTTTTTATCTCTTCTGCTGATTCCAGTTAGATTGAAGTGTCTCAAGACTGTCCTTCATTCAACCTTGATTCTTTTCCTTCTTGATTTTTTATGATAGATACATTTCCATTATGAGATGTTTCTACGTCGACCAAAAAAAATGAAAGATAAGTGTTTAAATCTTCCTTAAACAAAAGAATGTTGGTTTGTTTGTGTAAAAAAGAGGGGGAGAGAGGCACCTGATTCTTAAATAGGATTAAACTCTCTGTGAAACCATTTTCCCTACATCGGAATGATTCTACCAAAAGGATGATGACTGCTGGTGTTGGTCGAAATTATTGAAGCCACATGTTAGGTCCACAAAGAAAAAGAAATAAATCGAAATTGTTACGTTTTAGTAAATTGCTGTCCCGTTTTACTGATTTGTAATTTCCTTGTTTTATTTACATCCACACACACACACACACACACACACATGTATATGTATGTGTGAGTGCGTGTATGTGCGTGTAGTTGGCAGCCGTCTTTAATTTAAGCTTGTTCGATTGAATAATAAAGACACGTTGTGTCTATATAATTTATTAGGGTCCTTTCTAGTTTCCTGACAAATGAAGGTTCGAGCTTTAGGTTTGAGTTCTTTCGGACCTTTCATAAGCCATCAGTCCGAAAGTGTTAAGGGCAATTTCGATAAGTTTATCTACCAACTCCAACCGAAAACCAAAACATTTGTCAGGAAACTTAAAAGGATCATAAAAAAATTATATAGACAAAATGTGTCTTTATCATTTTATCAAATATATATATATATATATATATATATATATATATATATATATATATTAGTTTTTATATATATTCAACCGCATGGATGCTCATCTGCGACCACAGATTTCATACTGTCTTTATACAGCAATCATCAGGAAGAGAAAGAAAGATTTTGGAGAAATCGGAAAAATCGAAAAATACAGTCAAAAGATTAGTTTTCTGAATTTTTGAGACGAAGCTTGATGATTTTTATCATTAAGGGTTTTCAGACTATTTTCCTTATCTCTATTTTTATTTTTGGCAACGTTTCGGCTGATATATCCTCCGACCTCCTTCATGTGTTTGTCGAACTCGGGAACCTACACGGAACTATGTGTTTAGCAGGACACATAGCGTTATAGGCGTTGGTTCCCTAAGCTTCTAAGGAGACAATCACCTGGAGGTTTCAGGTTCACTCCTGACTGCAGGCGAGTAACAATAAAGGAATTCTTAACACTTTTACGCGGTTATGGTTAACGGAATCGGAACAGGCGGTCCCTGTGGATTCAATAAAGGACGTAGTTCTAAGTTCCGTGTAGGTTCCCGAGTTCGACAAACACCTGAAGAAAGCCGGAGGACATAACGTACGAAACGTTGTGGAAATAACAATAAAGATGAAAACAATAGTCCGAAAACCCTTAATGATAAAAAACAATCAAACGAATATTTATGTTAAAATTACGTATAACTCCGCCATAAACCCACCAAGTAAGATAATAACAACCATACTCTGTTGTAATATATATATATATATATATATATACACATATCTTAATTTTTCCGATAAAAGCATCATTAGGGGAATGAAAAAGTTTGACGTGCTTACTTTCCTCGTTTCTAAAAAAATATAAAATATAAATATACAAAGTAAATAATTCCTTCATCTTTGGGCATAAAATAATCCCCGACAGATTGACATGCCATTAAAATACATAGATTCCGATGAGTGTACACAGATAAAGACATACAATATTCCCCGAGATATTATAGATTATTTGTACGTAGGCATACTGGATAGAAAATCCAATATCATTCTTTTAATAGATTTATTTTCCAGCTGTACTCCTTTGTCTAAGGTTATGTTATATTTAAGTCAAATAATTCACTGATGTTATTTGCATTTGCAGTGGTTTTATTTTCGTTATTTTAAAGACGCATGTTATCCATTTTTAAGATTTTGTTTTCCTTTCCTGTTTAATGATTTTTTACCATGTAATTTGGTTTAACTTTGGTTGCTTTTTTGAGAAGCTTCTTTAGATGTTTGTGATTTTTCTTTACGAACAGTGAATTTTCTGTGTTTACGATGCTTTAAGAAGATGATTAATTAGTTTCAAGGAACGTTTCCCCTGTTTCAATATGGACATCATGATAAAAGATAAAATGTTCACAGTGTTATGTAGATTCGCATGTTTCAATGTACTAGGCCAGTCTATAAAATAATGAGACTAATTTAATATATATATATATATATATATATATATATATATATATATATTAGAAACTCAATTATAAATCGACATTTAGTCCACGACAAAATAGTTCCATAGGGAAACCACGCACTGATAAAGACGTTTTTCCAACCCCTGCAAACAGTGATAGAAGTCCTCAACAGACACTGCCTTCATTGGTTTCGTCATGACATGTTGCGTGTTGTCAACAGGTCCCATTGGGCAATCAGGGAAATGAGCTTTACTTTTTTGGAAAAAGGAAATAGTCACAAGAATTTACACTGGATGGGGTTCTGGGACCATAGGAATATTCTTTTAAAGAAAAAAATCATTCACAAAGATTGTCTGGAAAGTAAAGGAAACGCGTTTTGTTTCTCAGTGATTTGGGTGGAGTGTTGTTTTTTTTTTTTTTTTTTTTTTGCGGGGGTTATTATCTGATAACAACACTGATTGAAAATCAACGTTATTTTTAAAATAAAATGAATTTAGAACTAAAGATAGACCGATTTTTTTTTGTCGGAAAGTGTTCAGCTGAGCAGAACGGGTTTCTTCTATCCATCCAAAAATGCTTTGCGTCATATGAAAATTTGCGCCCAAAAAAGAACCTGATCACCGCAAACTTAATTAATTAAAAGTTAATTTGTTAGATGTTGCTACCGCACGGTTCAGATACTTCACACAGGATGTGTTGTTGGGTTCAATTTTTGTGACACTCTTAATCGAATCCAAATAGACTCTCCTAATTTCAAGAGGTAGATATAAACCGAGTGTTTTCACACGTGTTCAACGTCAAAACTAATCAGCTGATTTTCAATCAGTGTTGCCAGCCTGAAAAATAAAACAAATTAGTCATATTAATTTCAGTCTTGTAAGACTAAGGCTTTCAATGTATTCTTCCTAAATTTACTAGTTGCGGTACCACAACTCTATCTAACGGAACCTCTCATGTGTAGCGTAAATCTCTTTAATGTCAAACAAAAATGCGTCTATATATTTAACCAATCCCTCCGCCACTTTGCCAAGTCGGCTGGGGGTGCAGAATACACCGACTGCCCTGGGGTAAGACTCTCCCAAAGAGTATCCTGGATATGATTCGAGACAATCTGATGGTACTGCTAGAGCTTTGGAGAGTGCAGAGTACCCCTTCATTGCCATGGACCTAAGGTCCACTCTGGCCTAACAAAGTCCTATCTATGTTTGAAATAGAATTAAACTGCATACTTATGCTAAACCGAATTGTTTGAAATGGAACTGTTTTGGCATTTAACTGTCTGTAAACAAAAAAAAGTATACTTTTACTTAACTGAATTATTTTAAACTTTTATCGAAATGACTTAATATGGTATTAAATGACCCGTAAAGGGTTGATACGCCGTAAAACAACCACCCAACAAACCAACCCTCCGCCGTGGGCAGGCAGTTATACAACGTCAATTTTTAAGCAGAATACAGTTGGTCCAGTGGGTATAGTGTTCGCCAATGGTCCGAGAGACCTGGGTTCAATCCCAGATCGGCTAATGCCAAAGACTTTAAAATGGTACTGGATACCTCCTTGCTTAACACTCAGTAATATAACTTACTTATCAAGGGTAAAGTGAAGCAATCCAGAGAAAGGAGTAGCGCTCTACCCTACACCTTGGTGTAGTAGCTATTGAAAAGGGAGCCTTCTTGTTGCCCTCGACCACTGTCACCAACAAGTGGTTTGAATTCAAAGTTTTCCTTCTTCCCGACAGGTTCCCTCACCAAGGCTAGATCACCCAGTCTCCTCAAATATTTCCCCATAATTTGGGAACTGAACGTATTGATTCATACCCTTCTAAAAGCCATTAGAGCTAACTGAAATGTAAACAGCCTTGTTCAAAATTTAAAGTGAGTCTCCGATTCCATTTCGTACGACGATAATTTGTGTGTTAAGCACGCTTCAAAAATAAGTGTCGGTAAAAGTCAGTTCACGAACAAATAGAAACGTACACATTTTAAAAATAATTTTGGGAGATACTATCTAGTTTTGAAATATCTCATTACATATTTGGAGTCATTCTCTTACATGACATATTCCTGGACGATGGTATTGACATAGCGCTACACATCTTCTCTCCAAGTAACATGCAATAGGTTGTACTCAGATACACAGAACCAGTAGTAAATATAATACGAAGACTTGGAAGAAACCACGAACTTTACCAAATACAGATATCATCATACATGCCTACGCACAGGTGCGTAAGGTATTGACTTGGAAATGACCCTCATGTCGTCGGGTGCTGGTTGAGTAAGTATAGGTGTCAGGATGCCTTGTAAGTAAATGGAAGGCAAATAATGTGTCCAATAGCAGAAACCGGTCAGACATAAATATAGGTCACACGTGCTAGAGAAGGAGACTCACGTACACCGGCAGAGAGAGAGAGAGAGTGATGAGATGCATGTCACCCGGGAATGAACGAACAACTCAAAGGATACGGAAAAAAAGAAGTTTTCTGTGAAGTTGGAAATATCAGAAAAAGAAATATGATTTTGTTCAGAGAGTTGGCCTGAGGACCCGTGATTCGTGTCCCAATCCGTCCTTTGAAAACAATATCGTTTTTATGGCTTTTTGGTCTAGTTTGGTTTATCTAATGGCATACCAAACTATAATGTGTCATTTAAAGTCGAAATTGGATTCATTCGTAAATGTTTGATAATGATAATCCTCATGATTTTTAAAATGATGAAATATTCATAATATTGAAAATAATAGAATTCATTGGCCTAATCAGAAGTGTGTTCGCCAATGGTCCGGGAGACCGGGGTTCAATCCCAGGTCGACTCATACCAAAGACTCAACAAATGGTACTTGATTCAGCATTATAAAGTAAAGATCAAGGTTAAAGTAGAGCAATCCAGGAAATGGAGTTGCACCCTATCCTACACTTTGGTGTAGTAGCTATTAAAAAGGGAGCGTTCGGGTCACCCACGACAAAGGTCGCCAACTTTACTTATACATTCAATGTACCATTGCACCTTTTTTCTTCAAAGTTTATTTTTATACAGTTATAAGAAATCAAATAGTTCTGTCTAATATAAATAATTTGCCCAAAGTTATTGGATTTCAAGTGTTTCTATCATATTCTAATCCTATTTACCAACCCCTCCGCTCGGGCAGGATATGACACAAGGTCAATTTTTAAGCGGAGTTTAACAGGTTTTAATTCAGAGTTTTCCTTCTCCTAGACTAGTTGCCCCACCAAGGCTGAAGAACCCTGTCTGTCCAACTATTTACTCATAGCTGGAGGGAGAATAAGTGGATTCTTACCTTTCCCAAGGGAAAGGTATGAATCCAAGGGAAAGGTATGAATCCACTTATTCTCCCTCCAGCTATGAGTAAATAGTTGGACAGACAGTGCTTTGTGAAATACAATCATTCTCGTCCAGGATTTGAACTCGGGTTGCCGTGTCCATTTCCTACGACGATAACCATTACACCACGGGCACCTCTAATAATCTATACAAAAATATGTGGTTTATAGTGACTATTCGTATTTTATGATAAATGTCTGTTTTTACACAATTATATAGTTTCAAACTTTTCTATCCTATGTTAATAATTTTCTCACAGATATATCAAACGCACAGACGAGACCCTAAACGATTCAACAACTTCAGGTTAAAGTGGACCAGGGAGTAATGACAATGAAGAGGTTGTGCACACTTCCCTAAGCTCCAGGACAGGAGCCTAACAACAGTATTTAGTTGAGTCATAATCTGGATACCACTTTTTTGAGAGGAATTCTCACCCCCTATAAAGAGGATACAATCGGTGTATCCTAAGATCCACCCACAAACCTTCTCTACAAATGTTTAGAAGGAAGTAGCGGATTCATACCTTTCTCAAAGACATTATTGTGAAATGAACGCAAAATCAGTTTTCCTATTTCATTATTTGTGCCGCTAAATGTTAGCCAAACCTCACCTGCCCACAATCCGGCCAGAATATTGACTGACGGTGCCCATCTTCTCGCGAGATAACGTGCAACAGGCTGTTTGGGTATCAAGCGCAAATGTAATAAGACACTATTTGGTAGTTTAGGATAATGGATAATAATCTTTTTTTTCTATTAAGAAGTGATATTGGCGCCTATGTAAGAAATCAAATAAGGTAATATATCTTTAGCTTTGATCTTAAAAACAAGGCAGCCATTCCAGTCCGAATATTTTATTTGGCTTCAACAGCAAACAAAATTCTTTGAAATTTTAAGTTTGTCAATAGATTGATGAATAATAACGAAGATAGATAGCAGAAAAACAGATCAACGCAAAAAGATAGATAGATAGATAGATAGATAGATAGATAGGTTTGGTCATATTTGATGACTTCCCTGTTCGGCTGGAGCCGTAAAATACACCGACTGCACCTTTGCAGAGAGATAAGACCCCCCCCCAACGAGTATCGTAGATATGACACTAAACAATTTGATGGTTAGGTTCCAGTAATGCTGGAGCTTTGGGGAATGCGGAGCACTCTTTCCTTGCCATCGCTCCCAGGTCCACTCTGGCCTGGCGTGGTTGCACCTGATAGGGCCCTATCTATGGATTGAATAGAACTAACGGCATACCAATGCTAAATTGAATTGTTTGACAAAACTGAATAGCTTAAAATAGAAATGTTTTTGACAATTAAACCGTATTTACATTTAAACTGCGTGCTGATGCTAAAATGGATGATTTGAAATGGAACTGTTTTTGACATTAAGACTGTACTTACATTAAACTGATTTGTTTAATAGAGAACTGTGTTGACATTTACCTGTGTGTAAATAAAATCTGTACTTATATTAAACTGAATAAGCTGAATTAGAACTGCTTGACTAAACTGAATAGCTTGAAATAGAAATGTTTTTACAATTAAACTGTAATTACTTTTAAACTGCGTACTTATCCTAAACTGAATTGTTTGAAATAGAACTATATTCATATTAATAGATTCGGCATTAAATAACCTACAAAGGTTGATATGCCATAAAACCCAAAAAACCAAGCAACCAATCAAGCAAATCGTATTCGATTACATATCAACCCTTGTAGGTCAGTTAATTCCAAATCCAGTTTATATATATATGTGTGTGTGTGTGTGTGTGTGTTTGTGTGTGCGTGTGTGATTTGTAAGCGAATATATGTATGATTTCTTAGCAAATAGTTTTTAGGTAACATTATTATTTTTAAACGAGCCAGTATTGCTATTTAATACAAATAAATCTATTTAACATTACTCAAGTGATTGTACGAAGTTAAATGATTTTTAAGTTGAGTAAATGAATAAATAGTTCAATTTAACCCAGAGATGAAACCACAACAAATACAACCACTCCCGGCCAGAGTAGACCTGAGAGTAATGGCAATGATGTTGTACTCTACATACTCTGAAACTATCGGACTGGAGCCTTGTTAGGAGGTCTCATCTCTCTACTGAGGTGCTCTCAGCGTATTCTACAGCCCCAGTCAACAGTGCAGAGATAGATAGATAGATAGATAGATAGATAAGAACATACAAAGATAGATATATAAGAAAAGGTTATATATATATATATATATATATATATATATATATATATATATATATATATATATATATATATATATGCTCCTCCCGTTAAGCGGATATATGTAAACAAAACAAATGTGATACATAAGCGTTTAAATTTCCTTCGCTTGTGCTGGTCCTTGTGGCTGAGTGGTAGGATCTTGGATTGGCGTTTCAGTCAGCCAGGTTTCGATCCCAGCTTCGGGAATCTAGCCTGTCTAGCCACACTGAAGAGTTCTGATATAACAAAGTAGTCTGTCTATGGATGATATCCCCACCAGTAGGTTGAGAGCTCTAGTGGGAAATTTTGCCGGTTGCCACATACGCTAAATTTCAATAGTTCTTCTCCAAGTAGCCGATAATGTATGTGTAGAAAAATGTACGTAAAAAAATGTCCTTCACTTACGCTGAGAATTCTATGGGTCTGGGGTAAGATATCAGACTGTCGTACATTCAGCTGGTTTTTGATCCCAGCTAGAAGCATCTCACGAGTCTAGCTACACTGAAGAGTTGTGATACAACAAAACAATCTCTCTGTAGACGACAAAGTATATATATATGTATACGTACTTTCTTTTCTTACATGTAAGTAAAATTTATTTCATAATGTATCAGAACAAGTGGAAATTGTAAAATAGCTGCATTAATTGGGCCAAAACGTTCAAGTGATCATTGGTCGAATATTTAGAAATGTTTAAATGGATTCCACATAACCCAGGAAGACAAATGGAGCAAATAGGCTTGAAAAAGAGAAACATTTTGATTTATTTCACCAACATATAAAATAATATGCATTATTCAGTACTTTTTTGCTTCTTGATATGATGCAATGGTTAAAGAGCTGATTTCACATATCCTTACCACTAAGCCCTGAGTTTGATACTAACTAGATGAACTACAAATATTGACTTATGCCAAACTAACCTAAACTTATTCGATTATAACTTTCCGGCAGTTCCAGAGGTGGGTATTCGATTCTAGTCAAGATTTTGTATGCAAATATTCAAATCAAGAAAAATCTCGATCTACTTCGTCCAGATTTTCTTTATTTGCTGCTTTGGTCAGAGATAATAAAGCAGATTTTGCTCTCTCGGAGCGGTGAATGTTTCATAGTTCTCATTTGTAAAATATTCAGTGTTCTTGTAAGAAGGGCCTCCTCACTTATAGAAGTGCCGTAATATAATTCTGTAAATCTATTTTTACACTCATAGATTTCTCTTCTATTTTACAAAGCTAAGTTTGACGAAAACCATTTTCAGATGTATTTTATATTTACCAACCCTTCCACTCGGGAAGGATATGACACAAGGTCAATTTTTAAGCGGAGTTGAACAGGTTTGAATTCAGAGTTTTCCTTCTCCTAGACTAGTTGCCTCACCAAGGCTGGAGAACTCAGTCTGGCCTACTATTTATCATAGATGGAGGGAGAATAATTAGATTAATAACTTTCCAAGGGGTATTAGTGCTATGTAAGATGCAATCAGTCTCGTCTAGGATTTGAACTCGTGTCGCCGTGTCCATTTCCTACGATGATAACCATTACACCACGGGCACCTCCACATGTATTAAAAACTGATTAAAAAAAAACAAAAAAAAACAGGATCTTATTAAATTTTGTTAATGAATTCTACTCGAGATTTTGAAAACTGAAAAGACTTGTATTTCAGGGATAATGTTTAGCCGTTTATAATAATGGATAACCGAATTTTGTTGATCAAGAAGATATATTAACACAAATGTAAGAAATCAAATAAGGTAATATATCTTAGCTTTGATCTTAAAAACAAGGCTGCTATTCCCAGTACGAATATTTTACATGGCTTCAGCAGCAAATGAAATACTTTGAAAATAAAGTTTGTAGATAAATAGATAGATATGAACAAACCGAAATAGATATGAATAGACTGAGATTGATGATAACAAGATAGATAGATAGATAGATAGATAGATAGATAGATAGATAGATAGATAGATAGATAGATCGAGGTGCCCGTGGTGTCATGGTTATCAGGAGGTGCCCGTGGTGTAATGGTTATCGTCGTAGGAAATGGACACGGCGACACGAGTTCAAATCATGGACCAGGCTAATTGCATTTCACATAGCACTAATACCCTTGGGAAAGATATGAATCCAATTATTCTCCCTCCAGCTATGGGTAAATAGTAGGACAGACTGAGTTCTTCAACCTTGGTTAGGCAACTAGTCTCGGAGAAGGAAAATTCTGAATTCAAACCTGTAAACCCCACTTAAAAATTGACCTTGTGTCATATCCTACCCGAGCAGGGGGGGGTTAAATATGGATAGATAGATAGATAGGTAGATAGATACTGGCATTTGTTGGTAAAGATCTGCTGACCTCTCGATCGATGTATATATATATATATATACCAATATGCATACACATACATAAACACATACGTGTATTTGTATGTGTGTGTGTGTGCGTGTGTGTGTGTGTGTGTGTATGTGTGTTCATTGATAATATGTGTAAATAGGTGGATAGAGGATGTGGTAAATTAGATTAAAGTCAGTTTGTCTCTTAAAAATCAAGATACAAATAAAGTCAGAAAAATATGCAAAAGACCGGTACGTAAATACCAAGTGATAGAAAGGTAGAGTCAGTTAATAACAATATATAAACTGGAATGGAATAAAACTAGACAAATAAAGAGAACAGAGGGGAGAGAAAAACACTCCTGACATCGTACACACATTTATTTCACTTACTGTCTTCATCCGCAAATATAAATTTCCACAAGTACTTATTTGCTTTCCTCTCTTTCACACTCATATTTAGCTTTTGTATCCCGACTTCGAGTAAAAGTCTTTGGGTATTTTTTTAAGTTATTAATTACCAATTCGGTCTTTGACGCCATCAAAATATTAACTTTGGCGAGAAAAAAGTAATTCTGCTTTCGTGAAATAACAGTGTTATATTACGTTCAGGTGTATTAATTTGTTTTTTGTTTTTGTTTGTTTGCTCATTTTTATTAGTTTTGCTTGTTGTTGGGTTTTTTTTTTCTTCTTTTTTGCGTTTATTTATTTTATTTTATCTACATTTGTATCTCGTTGATAGCTGTCTAAAATTTTAAGGTGGGAATATCATAAAAGTCTTTCAATATCTTTAAAATGAAATCTTTGATTTTTTTTTATCTTTTATTCTTGTTTTTTGTTTTGTTTTGTTTTGTGTTATTTTATTTTGTTTTTCTTTTTGTTTTGTTTTATTTTTACCGGTGAGGGAGGCATCCGTTTTATTTTCTCATTTTATTTTATCTTGTTGATTACTGTCTGGGAGAATATTCATGAAAAGTAGTTCATTGTCGTTGAAATAGAATCTCCTTTACGTCTAAGAAAACATTGGAAATAGACGACAGTATCTTTAACTTTATCTTATGTGATTGTTAAATTATTGAAACCAACAGAGGAAAAATACTAATAGACTGGAACACAGAATCGTTACTTCTCGGATAAAAATACAGAAAATTCATATTGTCAACCTTAGGGGAATTGTGTGAAAAGATAAGCTATAAACTGCAGGTTACTAATTCTGGGAGGCGACAAAAATAGTCTAGTTGGTTGGTTGGTTTGTTGGGTTTTATGGCATATCAACCTTTGTAGGTTATTTAACGCCAAATCCATTTTTATGTAAATAATCTGTTCTATTGAAAACAGTTCAGTTTAACATAAGTACACAGTTTAATTGTCAAAAACATTTCCATTTCAAACTATTCAAGCAGTTATATGTAATAATTCAGTTAACTGTAAATACAGTTTTAATGTCGAAAAACAGTTCTATTTGAAGTAATTCAGTTAAGCATAAGCATGCAGTTTAAGTGTAAGTACGGTTTAATTGTCAAAAACATTTCTATTTTAAGCTATTCAGTTTACTCAATTCATTTTAGCATAAGTATGCTGTTAGTTCTATTTAACCCATAGATAGGGCCCTATCGTGTGCTACCACTCCGGTTCAGAGTGGACCTGGGAGCGATGGCAATGAAGGGGTACTCCGTATTCCCCAAAGCTCCAGCACTGCTAGAACCTCGCCATCAGATTGTTTAGTGTCATATCCAGGACACTCGTTAGGGGGGGTCTTACCCCTCTGCAGAGGTGCAGTCAGTGTATTCTACAGCCCCCAAAAATAGTCTAGTAAATATATATATATATATATATATATATATATATATATATATATAATTGCTTTAGTTTGGGTTAGTTTTATGGCATATCAACCATTGTAGGTTCGTTATCATCACCATCATCATGTTGGATTTCCATGAGTCTCCCTCCCAGTCGTTCCTATCGTCCATCGCTTCGACGGGTCTTCTAGGCTACATCTTCTGTCTTCACAGAGCTGCTGTAGTTAAGTTCTTGCTGGTCATCCAACACTTGCTCGTCCGTGTGAAAGGGTCCAGTGGAGCACGCACATTTGACGCATAGATTAGACCCTTTCCGATACTATAACTTCGAACTAGAATGGACCAGGGAGCGATGGCAATGAACGGGTACTCTGCATTCCTCAAAGCTCCAGCATTACTGGAGCCTCACCATCAGGTTGTTTAGTGCCATATTTAGGACACTCATTTGTGGGGGTCTTACCCCTCTGCAGTGAAGCAGTCGGAATTTTCTACAGTCCCAGCTGACTGGGCTCATATATATATATATATATATACGAGGTATGTTCAAAATTTATAGAGGCTTAAACTGTATTTGCAATGACAGAAAAGAATAATGAATAACTTAGTTTCCGTCAATCAATCTCTCGTAATTTACTCAGATTTTTTTTTCTAAGATGTAGCAAGAAGACACGTGAATGGGGCACTCGATGAGAGACAAACTCACTCGTGAAGGTTTGCAAGTTTAGCTTGCTAGCCATTACATCACCGGAGGTATCCTTGTCAGTCAACCTGTCAGTGTGGCTTAGCATACACTGGCTGCATCCTCTACTTTGGTGTAAGACTTCACCCACAGGGAGATTCCTGGGTATGACAATAAACTGCATCTGATGATAACGATTCAGTTCTGGAGCTCTGGAGAAGGTGAAATACTTCTTCATTGATATTACTCCCAGGCCCTCTCTGACCTGGAGTGGAAGTACCTGTTAGGGTCTAATCTACTGTTAAAATAGAATTGTTTTATCATTTATTCATGATTATTATAAATAGTAACTTGAAACCATACCACAGAGTGCAAATTATTTGTATTAAATAGGAATACTTGATATCATACAAATAAGAGCAAATTATTTGTATTAGATAGGAATACTTGACACCATATAACTATGCGCAAAAAAAAAGAAACAGCACAAAAATGTTATCATGAACATACAATGAACGCGTTTTCCTCACTGCTAGGCATAATATAACTCTTAGCGATTTGATATGTCATTAAAATCAGTCAATAAGTCAATCAATCAATATTTTTCAAAATAGTCCTCTTGGTATTCATGACACATATTCCAGGGAGGTTTCACTTTTTTGAAGTATTGTAATATACGGCAAAAATATTCAGATGCATAGAAATCCAAAAAGCACGAAACACTGACGACTCTCTTGGTTCAGGTACGAAACTTTTATTACCTTCTTTAAGTTTAGGTTTTTCGACACGAGGAGAGAGAGACACAATTTTTCTATGCTGACAGTTCGTCGATCGTCAGCTCCTAACTCACTGACCCAACCAACGCGTGCGCGCATGCCGCAGTCCACAAACTGGACTAGCCTCGCCCAGGTCCGAAAAATCAACTCGCTTCGTCTCAGTTCAAATCTGAACTCACTGCTTTTTTTCAAAATCATTAAGAATCCCAGCCCATCGTTTCCGGGTATGACGTCATTCACATCCCCAGTATCATTTTCTATCCGGGGTTTTTATTATGACATCTGTGATTGTCACATCCTTCCCGCGCGCGCCAGAACACCTGCGTTAATGTCATCACCTACCCATGCACTAAGCCGAAATGTTCTAAACCTTACTAAACCGAAAGATAAGATATATAAAACGAAAAATTATTATATAAAAAAAAAAAATCCTTCCGCAATTATATAACAGTATCTTTGAAACTTTTCTTTTTGATATGCTACAAAGTTACGTGATCAAATCTCATTTAAAGTTCTCCACGTTCAAACTCTTTAGATCGATGTTCCGTAAACTACCTTGTCCAGAATTCGAACTTGGCTCACTAATTCTGTTTTCTACGACGCTAAGCACTTCTTATTCTATCTGTTTGTGTACGTGTGTGTTTGCGTGTGTGCGTATGTGTATGTCGATGTGTGTGCGTAAGTTCATGCATATGTATTGGTGGATGTGTTTGTATGTGCGTGCGCGCGCAAGCGTGCGTGTGTGTGTGTGTGTGTGTGTGCTGGATGGTTTAAAAATATTCTTTATCCTTAAATCGATCAGGGCCAATCCAAAAATACACATCACAGACCCCAATCACTTGAGATCTTGTTATTTACTGAACTTCTCACAGTCTGGAAAACTGGCCTCGGGTTGCTTACCATACTAAGTGGTCACCTATCAATTACTTGAGATTGTTGGGCTCATGGAAGAGACAGCTAAAATTCACAGTTGTTGTCAGGCAAAAATAACGACATCGCATAAAGTAAATTAAAATGAAATCTCTATTTTTTTCTTTTTTTTTTTCGACCAGTCTTCTACAAAGAGTTTCATTGAGAATTTTAAAAATCTACAATAATGAAAGTCACAAACATCTGTTAATAAACATCTTGTCGGCGGGGTTTAGAATACGCTGACTGTATCCTCCAGAGAGGAGTAAGACCCCCAAAAGAAAAAGAGATTTCCTGGTGATGACACAAAGCTGCATCATAAACTGCCCAGTCAGCTGGGGCTATAAAATCCATCGACTGCATCTCTGCAGAGGGGTAAGACTTCTTCCTCCAACGATGGTTTGTTTTGGTTTGGTTGTTTAATGGCATATCAACTCTTTGTAGGTTATTTAATGCCAAAGCCATTCTCCTAGTGGTACTTTTTAACCCATAGCTGGGAGGACAAGGGGGTTCATACCTTTCCCGAGGGTGAACGTAATAGTGCGACTGGAGTTCGAATTCGCTTACTACGATTCCGCAGTCCATCTCTTTAACCATTACACCACGAGAACATCCTCCTCCAACGAGTCCTCAATATGATACTGAAAAATCTGATGGTGATGCTCCAGCAAGAAAAACAAAATAAAAAATATGAATGTACGATGGAAGGGATTCTCTAACTTCTTAGTATAAAATAATTCTAGGTGTGTTGATATCCCATAAAAGATAAATCGCTGTTAAATTCATGCCAGTTTTTAGTCCAAAAGTACCGCACGCACGTTCACTAAACATTTATCGTTTGCAAGTAAGAATAATTGAAAGAAAAAAAGATAAATTGGAAAAAGTAGGAAGATTTTGAAAACGAGGCAAAAGTATGACGAAACGAATGAGATGAAACTAAAAGCTGTAATGAACTCAAAATTGTAATGAAAAATGGAAGTAATGGGTGTGAAAGAACAAGGAAAAAACTTCAGTAAATACGACAAAGGAGAGACGAGATTTCTTTTCTTTTTTTCAAGTTGGTTGCAGTTTTAAAAAGTTGTTGTCGTAAGCAAATTGTATAAGCATTGTTGATCGATGATTTCAGTGGCCCCAAACAAGTTCTTCATTTGGCAGACAAGTGGGTGATAAATTGACAGGAAAGGAAAGGGGAGATAACTAACACATTCCACTTGCAATCACTTCTTTCCGCTTCATTTTATCGTAATAGTCTTCGATCGTTTTTTTATATTTTTATAATCTTTCTTATATTGTCGTCTGGCTTTACTTAAAACCTCTTTTTATTTTGTAAAGTCTATGCGATTTACGTTCTTATTTCCTCAAAATCGCAAGTATATACGAAGCTAAATTTATAGACCTTAAAAACAATATATATATATATATATATATATATATATATATATACATTTGAAAGAGAAAGAGATTGATACAGATAAAGAGAGAATGGAAAAAAACTCTCCGATACATGCAGATAAATGAGAAGGTATAAAGAGACTAATATATATATATATATATATATATATATATATATATATATATATATATATATATGTGTGTGTGTGTGTGTGTGTGTGTGTGTAAATTTAAAGCTTCTTCCATAGAAGTTGTGGAAATTGAAATCAAATGAAGTTTTAGTGTCGATGACTTGTAGGTTTGTGTTCATATATTTCATGTATCTGAGAATTAAAATTCACCACCACAATTATTTAACTGTGTGAAACACAATTCAGACACTTCTAGCAGAGGAAATGTATTATGGTTCAATATTTCCTCGAGCAAAACAATGTAAGACAATTCATGACGAATTAAAAACAAACTCATTGCTTGAACAAACTTCATTGAAGGAATACAGAAATGACTTGAAATACGAAAAGCCAAATTATTGAGAAAAGTCCTAGCATGTAGTAGAAGAGTCTTTTGATATAAATTAAGGATCATAAATAGAATGGATGTTGTTGGGAGAAGACTAACCTCGAAGCATGATGCAGAGAGAGAGAGAGAGAGAGAGAGAGAGAGAGACATTGACTTTGCCACACTGTTTCATATACTTCTTTGATCACCCCACCAAGTTGTCATTAGATGTGCTATTTCGAAGGCAAAGTATATTTCCTATAGATGTAATCCCTACTTAGTCTAAACCTTTTTAAATTACTATGGGAGAAATTTTGGGTGTCTGAGAATGTGCTGACAGAGATGACGAAAAGCTAAGTGAAGACAATTTGAAATCATAACATGCAGATACTCCCATTTTTAATCACCAATATATATATATATATAATGGGGAGAGATAAACGTGACTCTTTACTTCAATGGAACGAAAATTTCTGAATTAGCTTTCTTGTCATCAACCAATTTATAGAAACTTGTTAGCCATGAGTAACTCATTACAGAATATAAGGTTTTTATACGTATTTATTTTAAGTAAAAGAAATTATACATTATAAATTGAATAACATGATTTTTCGACAAGTACTACCTAATAAGGTCGAAACAGCAGTTCAGTGTTCCCGTATGTTGCACGCAGTGCTTGCCGGATTTTCAAGTCATGGTAATTCAATTTATAATTATGTTTTTATTCAGATGTATTTATTGCAATAAGGCGAATCAATGGATATATATGAGCATATCAACCGAGGGTTCGTGGGTGTGGATGTGTGCACACGAGGGCAACTAAAAATCCAATTACAAACAGATGGATGTATTCAGTAATAAATGTCTTTTCTTATCGTAACACGATGCATGCTCGTCATCACTCGAAGCATGTAAGTGTTGTATTTCCATAGCAAAAAAAAATACCCATAAATTAAGAACTTCTGGAGTAAATATATCATGTATTTAGCTAACACTCTCGCCGCGGACAAGATACAATTTTTTAAGTGGTACAAATGCCAAAGAACCCTGTATGGTCTAATATTTATTCATAGCTGATTGGCTAGAAAAAATTGATGCATGCTTTTCACAAAGGTATGATGGATGCGACGTGAAAGACAAACAGCCGAGTCGAGGATATGAACTCGGGTCACCGACTCCATTTCCGCAGGTGATAACCATTGTTCCATGTAAATGTTGTCAATACATTTGATTGTTTTATCTATTTTCTTTCGTATATATATATATATATATACTTTGGATACATACATATATATTAAGTTGTCAAGTCGGCTGGAGCTGTGGAATACACAGACTGCTTCTCTGCAGTTGGGTAAGACGACCCACTAACGAGTGTAATGGATATGTCACTAAACAATCTGATGGTGTGGTTCCAGTAATGCTGTAGATTTGGGGAATGTGGAGTACCCCTTCATTACAATCGCTCCAGGTCTACTCTGGCCCAGACTCTTAGCACCTGATCGGGTCCAATAGAACTAAACTGTGTTCTTATGCTAAACTGAATTGTTTGAAATGGAACTGTTTTTGACCTTGAAACTGTAGTTACGCGAAAATGAATTGTTTGAAATAGAACTGTTTGACAAAACTGAATAACTTGAAATAGAAATGTTTTTGACAATTAAACTGGGGACTTATGCCAAACTGAACTGCTTGAAATAGAACTGTTCATTTGTGTAAAAATGGATTTGGCATGAAATAACCTACAATGGTTGATATACCATAAAACCCAAACAAACAAACAAACAATATATATATATATATATATAAAGTATGTCCTTGTTAAATCTGTTACTTTTATATGGATCACACAATCGTTTAAATATTTTAAATTTTATGAATAAACTACTTATAGTTTGTATTGTATCTTTTATTATATATATATATATATATATATATATATATATATAAGTTTATTGTAATTTGAACTATCTGACAAGGTTTTCTTCAGCATAATTTACAGACTGTAGAAAGAGTGCGGAACCAGTTGCATGGGGTTGTGGGAGATCTCTTATAATCACTTTTTCACTACGAGTATGTAACCAATTTTAGATTGATCGATTGACTGATTGAATTTAACGGCATGTCAATGCGTGCAGGGTTATTTCATGTCTAGAGGTTAGAGAATCGCATTCATTGTACGTTCATGTTTACTTTTTTGTGGAGTTCTTTTGTAAAAGTTTTTTTTTAGACGCGCTTATCAAGTATTCCTATCTAATCCTAATAATTATATGGTTTCAAATAACTATTTCTAAATTTATTTTGGGCATTTGTTCGGACACAGTTACATGGTTTAAAGTAGCTGGTAATTATATTCCTTAGAAAGTAATTCTAGCTTCAAGGAACTATTCTGAATACAAATAATTTAGTTTATGTGATATCGAGTATTCACATCTAGTACGCATAATTTGCTCTCAATTTGGTTAAAAATATATCATTCTAATATTAATAAAGAAATGGTTTCAAGTAATTATTTTTTAAAATAGATTTTTGTTTGAATATACTTATATGGTTCATGGGTTCTAATTAATTGGATTAATTTATCTTGTTTAACGGCATATTAATTTAATACCAAAATCTTTATGAATTAGTGAATGTTTGATTGCTATCACAAGTATATTTTTAATGTTGTATTGTTATTTTACTCAAAATGCTTTTTTTTTTCAATTCTATTGGTTAGTTGGTTGGGTTTTATGGCATATCAACCTTTGTAGGTTATTTAACGCCAAATCCATTTTTATGTAAATAATCAGTTCTATTTAAAACATTTCAGTTTAACATGCGTAAACAGTTTAATTATCAAAAACATTTCTATATCAAACTATTCAGTTTATTCAAACGGTTATATATTACAATTTCAGTTTAGTGTAAGTTCAGTTTCAATGTAAAAAAAAACAGTTCAATTTCAAACAATTCAGTTTAGCATAAGCACGCAGTTTAAATGTAAGTATAGTTTAATTGTGAAAAGCAATTCTATTTATAGCTATTCAGTTGAGTCAAGCAGTTCTAATTCAGTTAATTCAGTTTAGTATAAGTACAGACTTTGTTTCCACACCGTTAAATGTCAAAACAGTTCTATGTTAAACAATTCAATTTAGTGTAAATACAGTTTCAATGTCAAAAAAAGTTCTATTTCAAATAATTCAGTTTAGCATAAGCACATAGTTTAAATGTGAGTACGGTTGCAGTTTAGCATAAGCTTGACGTATAAATGTAAGTACAGTTTAATTGTCAAAAACATTTCTATTTCAAGCCATTTAGTTTGATCAAATAATTCAGTTTAGCATAAGTATGCCGTTAGTTCTATTTAACCCATAGATAGGACCCTTATCAGGTGCTACCATGCCGGGTCAGAGTGGACCTGGTAGCGACGGCAATAAAAGGGTACTCTGTATTCCCCAAAGCTCCAGCATCACTGGAACCTCACCATCAGATTATTTAGTGTCATATACAGGACACTCGTTGGGAGGAGTGTCTTACCCCTCTGAAGAGGTACAGTCGGTGTACTCTACAGCCCCAGCCGAGTGGGCAAGACTTATATGGTTTCAAGTAATTTATAATAATCCTTAGTAAGCAATCATAGCTAACTTTTATTGATAGAAATAAATCCGTTATATGGCATCACATATTGCTATCGACGACAAATTACTTTCAAAACGATTTATTTGACCAACATACAAAACCCAAAGAGGGACTACCAATTTAGGTCAGAGAAGACCTGAGAGTAATCGAAATAAAAACGTATTTCAGGTTACCAAGATCTCCAGAACAGGAGCCTCACCATCAGATGCAGTTTAGTTTCACCCTCAAGATATCTCTCTTTTTCAAGAGATGGGGGCTTAAATCTCTTCAGGTGATACAATCAGCGTATTCTGAACTCTATTAAAAGGTTTTTGAGTGATCTTGTGCCATACTAAACGAAATTTAGATATATATATAAGGCGATGAGATTTCGAACAACGGTTTGACGGATAGTGGAGTTGGTTATTAATAAAAGTAGCGAGTTTGATCCTCACGGGCGCCAGGGACAACTTCGTAAACATCTATATACCGACTAAGTATACAAGTAAAATAAATTGGCCATCACTTTTTCTGATACGCATCATCGTTCTCAGCTTCTCTTAATCTCCACCTCTCTCTCTCTCTCTCTCTCTCTCTCTCGTCTTTTTCCCTCTCCGTCTCTTTCTCTCTCGTCTTCCCCCCTCCCCGCTCTCTCTCTCTCTCTCTCTTGTTCTCTCTGTCTATTTTTATAATTCACTCAATTTTATCTTACCATCTATGTAATTTTATCCTCAGCACTAAGCCGTGTATCTTTTCCCCTACACCCTCCTTGGCTTTCAATTTATAACGGGCGTTGACTCTACGTTATTAGGTCTTCTAGCCTCAGGGCAGACTCGAGGTGTCTCCCTGTTACTGCAGTCTGATTTGTGCATGTAGGGTCCATCTACTTGCCCGTTATGCGCTCATTATAAATTTGGTATAGTTCCAAATAATAAGAGTGAGAAAGAATGAGTCGGAGAGGTCAAGGTACAAAATGAAAATGTTGTATGAACAATCAGTAGAGCTGCTATTGAGACGGGGTCGGGAAGAAGAAGAAGAAGAAGAAGAAGAAGAAGAAGAAGAAGAAGAAGAAGAAGAAGAAGAAGAAGAAGAAATACACATGAAAAGCCAGATCAACATTCACGAAAAAAAAAGAAGAGAAACAGCACTTCACATAAACATATTTACTGACTTACTTTATTTTCATAGTGTTCTATAATCATATCAGCATTTTTACACATACTGGTATATTCCTCAAACTCACTGTAAAAACGACCTAACTGGAGATAATAGAAAAAAGGACTAGACACAAAAGCTGGTGGCAGATATTTTTATGTTTCTCCCCGTGTCTACACGTAGTTGCATATAAAACAGTTATATGATCTATACGTGTTAACATTACTATGGAAATTTGTTACTTTTGCCATCATCAATATGAAATCAGATATTCCAAAAGTTGTTTGGATTTTGTTCTAAATTTTGCTACTTTCGTTTTATAATGGGAATATTATAGATTTCAAGAGGTACCCGTAGCATAACGGTTATCAGACGGAAGTAGACTTGGCTACTCAAGTTTGTATCCTGAACAGGTCTATTTGTATCTCACATTGGGTTAATGCAGTTGGAAAAGATATGAATCCAACTGTAATATAATGCCCAAGGGGATTCGTTTTATGCCTTTTGGTTTAGTTAGGCTGAGAACCTTTCGGCTCAGTGCATGGGTTACTTAGGTGCAACATTAACGCAGGTGTTCGCGCGTGCGCGTGAAGCAGACGTGTAACTCAGAGATGTCACAATAGAAACCCGAGATGGGAAACGGGGCAAGGGAGTGCGAATGACGTCACGCACCGGAAGCGCGCGGAGGATTTTGGGAGACTTGAAAAAGTCAGTTGAGTTGAAAACTAGACACCAAACGAGAAGGGTCGACTTTCGGGGCTGTCAGAGGCAAGACGAATTTGCGCGCTACGGGCGCCGCACGAGATGGGGGGTGCAGATGGAACAGCCAGAATAGAAAGAATGTGTATCTCTCTCCTTATGTCGAAGAACCTTTAAACTCAAAGGTAATAAAAAATTTCGTACCTGAACTTAGAAGTCGTAAGTGTTTTTCGTGTTTCGAGATTTCTATGTTCTATGTATATATGTTACGAACATAATGAACGTTTTGCGTACCGGTATGAATATGTCCTTTTCACGTATTCATATCTGGCTATTGTACATAACTATTCTCCTTCCAGCTCTGTGTAAATAGTAGGATAAACTGGGTTATTTAACCTTGGTATAGTAACCGGTCTAGAAGAAGGAAAACTCTGAATTCAGACTTGCCGTAGACCTGAAGAGAAATGCTTACCACAAGCTTATTCAAATCTGAGACATGCAACATGTGCCGTGTCCCATGACTAAACCAAGTTACAAGACCAGATAAGAAGATTACAGATGTATCCTTCTGATATTGCTAAGGTGCTTTCCGCAGAAAATTTAATGATTTTCTCATGCAGACTTGAACAATAGCGTAGGTTGGTTGGTTATCTGGTTAGTTTTACTGCATGTTAAACATTGCTGGGTAGATATATATCTATGTTAATTCATTAATAACAGTCTCTAATTATATTCAATACAACATGTATCTTCACCCTTATTTTAAACGAGTAAAACCTTTCATATCTCAGACGGATCAATTCCCCTCACAGAAGGGACCCTAAAAGATATTACTTCTCTGGAGGTAATTGTAACGAAAAGGGTACTCCACAAACTTCCGGAAATACAACTCTACCACTGGATAAAATTCATGGTCCATAAACTGGATATTTTATAATCGTATAGTAACTTAGATTCCCACCAAGCACCATGTACGTGGGGTCTTCAATAAGATTCCAGACTTTTTTGTACAGGCATTTAAAATTGTCGTAGACTCTTGAAAATATACTATGTCATTGCTATACATCTTTTGAGATGACTGACCAATTTTTATGATTTCATGTTCAAATGAACACCTACAGCAGCAATTGGAATAAATCCCACTAAAGCCTGATTGTCACATCTGGTGAATTTCAAAAATGCAGTCTGGACGTGAGGACACTTTAGAAGAACGATATGCAATAAAATTGTGTTTTAAACTTGGTAAAAATGCAACAGAAACGTATGGAATGCTTCAGACTGCTTTTAAAGCATTTTGCATGAATCAAGCATCAGTTTTAGAGTGGCATAAGAGATTCAAGGAAGGCAGGGAGTCTGTGAGGGATGACGAGAGGTGTGGGAGGAGTAAGGAAGTCAATACACCACAGTTGATTAGCCAAAGGGTTAGGGTTAGGGTTACTATGTTAAGGTTTTAAGGGAGTTCAGGAAGAGATTCCTTCGGAAGAGACCAACACTCTTCAAATCGGGTCAGTGGCATTTCCACCAGGACAAAGCACCAGTCCACACCTCTATCCTTGCCACAGACTCTCTGACCAAGATGGACATTAAAACAGTTCGTCACCCTCTCTATAGTCTAGACCTTGCTCCCCGTGACTTTTGGTTATTCCCTAAGCTCAGAGGCTGTCGTTATAAGACAATTAAGGCGATGAAAGAGGCTGTGACGAAGGATATTGACACACTCACACAAGAGGACTTCCATGGGGCATTCCAGAAGTTGTTGGAACGGTACTACAAGTGCATTGCAGCCGGAGGAGATTACTTCGAAGGGGACTAGAGTTTCATGTGTGTACTGTCAATAAAAGTGCCCATATGAAAAAAAGTCTGGAAACTTATTTCATGATCCTCTTTACTTTGATTTCAAGCAGAGTAAACTCCGCAAATACCAACTAGGATATAAAAAATAGAGAAATGTACAACGTAAATGAAGACTCGTGCAAAACTAACATCTTAGCAAATAAAACGACGATTTCTAAACATCTAGACTCAAATCTAGTTGAGTCAGTGTCAATTTGAAAGAAAACTTCATGAAACCAATCTTGATACATTCTTAAACAAAATTTTGGTGTGTTTAACTGGGTTTCTCTGAGGTAAAGGAGACATTAGTTGGAATCTTACAGAGAGCCTGATCTTTATAATTTCCTAAATGTGCTCTTCTTCGATATCCTAAAACAGGCATCAGCAACCATTTTTCGAAGAGCGGACTGCATGAGTCATGACTCAACGTCTGGTGAGCAGCTCAATAAAAAAGTTCAAGGTAATTTGTTGTTTATGGTACTTCAATCATTTTCAATACTAAAGACGATACACATAAGTATCTGCCTTAGAAATCGGAAAAAAAGTTGCTTTTTTTTTCTCTTTAGTAAAAATATTTTTTCTATTAAATGTTGAAGTCATTGATTGGTAATTCAGAAAGCACTTTGGGCCGCAAGTGGCCCGTGGGTCGCAGTTTGCTCATGACTGTCCAAGATTGATTACCCAAGAGAATTCCAATAAAAAACGAAAGTAGCAACAAAATTTATGTGAGAGAAAATGCGAGTCAAAAAATTAATTATAATGTTGAATTCTTTTAGGCAAAGATAATAAAGGATTTTTTTTTTCAAATTAATAACAAACTCGATTGGTCATTAAACTTAATCAGTTGAAAAGCTGTTATTTAGTACTTGGCAAGGAGGATGAAACCGAATACGTCTTTTTATGCTACCCACAAAGCCTGGCACGCATGGAGGCGACTGGCAACATTTTAACCGCATCTTCGTGTGATTTCCCATGATAAATAGCCAATAATACAGGGATGATCAAATCAGCACATGCCATTAATTTCTTTTATGTGCAATGCTGTCAGCAACTTCTTACCGCTTGATTTCTGGGGGGTCCTAGAGGTTTTCATTAGCTATCTTGGCAAACAATAGCGATAAGAGTTGCCCACGTGACACGTTTTCGGGTTCAGCGTTGACAAAACTGGGTCAAGGATTTTGATCCCTTTATTAAGTGAACATTATATTTATAGATCATCAAATGCTTTGAGGATTTGAGTTTGGTTTCTTTGTTTGAATGGTATATCAACCTTCGTGGACTATTTACTGCGAAAACCATCCTTCTAGAAGACCAGTTGTGGCATTAATTGATTAGATGAGGCAAAACTACGAATGTACCGTGGGGTGTCCACGTGGTGTAATGGTTAAAGCGATGGACTGCAGAATCGTAGTAAACGAGTTCGTACTCCAGTCGCGCTATTATGTTCACTTTCGGGCAAATACCCTTGGGAAAGGTATGAACCCCCTTATCTTCCCCACTATGGGTTAAATAGTACCACTACTGTTCTTCTAGGAGAATGGCTTTGGCATTAAATAACCTACAAAGGTTGATATGCCATTAAACAAAGAAACCAAACCTACGAATATACTTAAGATGTCTGGAATAGGGATTTGTGAGCTAGTCTAGCACTGCGAAGATCCTATTTACCAACCCCTCCACTCGGGCAGGATATGACACAAGGTCAATTTTTAAGCAGAGTTTAACAAGACGAATTCAGTTTTCCTTCTCCTAGACTAGTTGCCTCACCAAGGCTGAAGAACCCAGTTTGTCCTACTATTTACCCATAGCTGGAGGGAGAATAATTGAATTCATAACTTTCCCAAGGGTATTAGTGCTATCTGAAATGCAATCAGCCTCGTCCAGGATTTGAACTCGTGTCGCTGTGTCCATTTCCTACGATGATAATCATTACACCACCGGCGCTGTGAAGATAAGGGAGTTCAAAACTTTCCTAAAGATATTAGTACAATAATGAGCGGAATATTACGAGTAGCATTCGAACTAGCTTACTCCAATTTCGTAGTCCAATACCTTAACCACAACGCCAATGAGACTCCTTTAAAGAATTTGTTTCGAAAAATTTACTGCAAAGTGAGTAATACCTAGTATCAGCAAATTAATTCCGTCGCCTAATATTTTCGCGAGCTGTCATGGTTAATGAGCCACACTATCAAACTAATTTTAGTGAGTTTAATTCACACTGGATACTTTATCATCTGGACTTAAGAATTAGAAAATTATTAGGGTGCTTCGCGTGGGTAAATGGTTAAAGAGTTTGGTTATAAAACCATTGCTAGTGAGTTCAATTCTTACAAGATGCTGCATACTTCTTACCTTATGCTAAACTAAGGCTAAGAAAATAACTAGGATGCTTTGCACAGTGTACTAGTTAGTGAAACTTGGCTGGCAGAATATTCTTGGAGTGTAAACCCCACTGCGTGGCCCTCGAAGTCTGAACATATCAAAAACTAAGCTAATTTTTGAATATTCCGAAGACGTCTGGAATAATGATTTGTGAGCTAGTCAAGCAAATAATAACTGATGTGCCATGAACTTTATATCTAATAAATGGCCTTTTACCGGACGAAGCTAATCATAGTGAATACTTAGGATGGAAAATAATGACTTATAGACAACAGTTTTATTTTCGCTGGTTGCACTGAAGTTGAAACTAAATGCAGTAAATGTCTATCGATACCATTGATATTTCTCATTTGATCACGATCGAGTTAATATCTGAAGAGAAAAAACAAGAATTAATTCCAATTTTACGAGTAATCCATCAATTTTGAAGGGTGGCGAAAATTAAGAATATTTAACTAAATCCGATGAAAAATGAATTTTAAATTTATGATTATAACTTTTACTTATTACCCCAAAACAAATGATTTTATTCCTGCGACAACGTTAAGCCGTTCGATTCGTAGACCCTTCTCAGATATACAGTTCATAACTTATGAAACCACGACAACCAAAGCGTCTTGATCTTTAAGAGTTGTTGAAGTAGAAATTAATTCAGTCAAAACTGAATAGCTTTTAAATATATTTTTGAATTCATTTTTCTTGAATAGACATTCTGCATGATACCTACATAAATTTAAAAAACCCATGGTGTATATATATATATATATATATATATATATATATATATTTATATATATATCCTGGGTTTTTTAAAAATATATATAGGTATTATACAAGATATCTATACAAAAAAGGTATTAAAAAAGATATATAGGATGTCTCTACAAGAAAAAGGTATTCATATATATATATATATATATATATGGTGTCTATACAAGAAAAAGGAATTAAAAAAATATATACACACACACATATATACATATATAAATACATATATATATATATATATATACATATATATATATATATATATATATATATATATATATATATACAAATACACACGCACCACACACTCTCACACGTATATATATATATAAGTATATATATATATATAAGATATTATTCACTCCAGTCAATCTGGAATTGGGATTAATTCCATGTAGGACCAGTAAGATATTCAAAAAAAGAATATTAATTTTAAATAATCCTGGTGAAGAGCTCAACGTAAATAAATCCACAGAGAAAATAATTTTCTCTTAATAAAAAAAAACAACAATCGGTCACTTTAAGATAATAAATTTATTTCCATCCTGTTAAAAGCATTGATATAAAGCAATACTGTAAAAAATTAACAGGACTGCTTAAGATCAAACAAGAAAATCGATTAAATTTTTTATTTTGCACATTTACAACCTGATTAGGATTAAAAAAAACAAAAAAACCCTTATTTCTCCTACATAATATGTAAAAAATAAAATAAAAGGAAAATTAGTGACCGTAAACGAGGTTGACCCGAAGGCTCTCTTTTCAGTTGCTTCTACAACAAGGTGTTGGGGAGGACGCTGCTACTTTCCCTGAATTGTGTCACTTTATCATTGAGCCTTACCTAGCAATGCTGAGTTAAGCAAGCCGGTATCAAGTACCAGGTTTTAGTATGAATCGACCTGGGATTGAACCATGGTCTCGCGGACCATTCGCGAACATTGTACTCAATCAGCCAATAGCCCATTAATACATGATGAAGTAAGCCTTAAACCTCAAGTAATAACAGGTATCAACTTATTATGGCATGTAAAATAATATCCGGTTTCATCATAGTTCTAATTTAATAGAGAAAAAATTTACTGCTACAATAATGTCGAAAATTCAAACATATATATATATATATATATATATATATAAAGAAAAAAATTATTCAGACATATCTTATTTTAGTACACCAATTGTTATCATTAGAATGAACAAAAAATTCTAAAACTAATGTTATTTACAGTAAAATCCACCCCACCAAATTACAATAATAAAGTAAAAATCACAAATAAATAATTCTAATTCTTATTCATTTACTCATTTAAAAAATTATAATTATTCCTTTTTTGTTTAATTATTTATTTCCTTTTTTAAAAATAGTCTAAATTTATTGTTATGCCTACGTCTAGCAAT
Source organism: Sepioteuthis lessoniana (assembly GCA_963585895.1). Taxonomy (NCBI): domain Eukaryota; kingdom Metazoa; phylum Mollusca; class Cephalopoda; order Myopsida; family Loliginidae; genus Sepioteuthis; species Sepioteuthis lessoniana. The sequence continues at coordinate 12,410,516 of OY757910.1, forward strand.
TAAATCACATCTATGATTAAATAGGTTAATAGGATCAAAGTATAACATAAATTATATCTTTTCTTTCAGACACAAATTACATCTACCATCAAAGCAGCTAAGAGTCGTATATTTTTTCAATATTTTCCATTGAATTTTTCGAGCTAAACCCCTATTTTTTTAACATCCAAAAATGTTTGGATGAAGCTGTTTGATTTCTCAAGCGTTCATGAGAGAACAAATGAATATGATTATTATATCTTCACTTCCATCTAACCGACGAAATTCCAATATAACTTCTTTTATCTTCTATATTTTCCGTTGGGGAAATAGAAGTTTGATACACTACGTTTTTCAAATTGTATATACCATTCATAGGACAATCAATTTTAGATTTACAATTATAATTATTATCATTACTATTATTATTACTACTACTACTGCTGTTATTATTATTATTATCGAGTTGGTCAACATATTTTCTTATTACTTCCGTATTATGAGTGCTAGTAATTATAAAATATTCATGCAGGAATAACTAATTTCTAAGGTTTTCCTATTGAATATTTTATGTAATATATTATACTGATTAATGTGTTTATCTATTAATTTAAAAAATATTTTCCTCTTTTATGTTAACAAGTTTACAAAAGGTGGTTTTGAACAATATAATCTTTAATTTTTTTTATTTTTTTTTTATTTTTGTAACATTTTACTTTGATATTACAATTATCAGTAGTTTCTTTATCTTTATAAGTAAGTAAAGTTGGCGACCGTAGTCGAGGGCGACCAGAAGGCTCTCTTTTCAATAGCTACTACACCGAGGTGTAGGGGAGGGCGCTAATCCTTTCCCTGGATTGTTCCACTTTACCCACGATATTTACCTTATATTGCTGAGTGTTAAGCAAGGAGGTATCAAGTACCATTTTTATAGTCTGGTTATCTTTATACAAATTATTATTATTATTATTATTATTAATCTTTTTTGGCTCTAGAGGAGTAAACTCTTCTTTAAAACCACTCTTCTTGAGGGCTTCAATATATATCTTACTACTTTCATGGAAAATTTTCTTACAGAATGATAATCCCCTTATTCTAGTATTAAGAGCTTTCGGGTCTTGTTTAATTATAGAACTTGGGAGATTAGAATTTACATTAATATAGGAGGGATATTAGTTTGATTTAATTAATGGCTTATTAGAGTTGTCTGAGAGGTTAAGTGTAACATCAAGAAAATTAACTATTTTAATATTAGAAGAAATTTCAATTTTAAATTTTAAGAATTTAAAAGCTCTCATAATCTTTTTCTGTAAATTAAAACACTTAGGACCATCACCTTTTGAGATTTATAAAAGGCTGTCATAACAGTATAATCAACGATTCTACAAAGGATATTTTATATATATAAACCCACAAGATCTGCTATGTGAGCAGAATCTTATCCACTCATAGGAACATCAAAATTATCTAAGCCAGTTTTCATTCAAGTAGAATCATTATTCTAAAGTACAGTTTTTCTACATGCTAAGATTATTTGGTATTGTTCATCTGTTATTACTACATAGTTTTTCGCTTAGTTAATACTATCAATTAAAACTTATTTAGAGATAGAAGGATAAAAATCAATTATTTCAAATTGAATAAACGTGGCCTGACTCTTAATTTTGATATTTCTAAACCATTCAATTTTATCAGTTGAATTATTCCGAAGATTGTTATGAAGTGGGTTATATATATATATATATATATGTGTGTGTAAACGCGCTGAAACATGCACATGTATTCATGTGTGTGTGTGTGTGAGTTAAAAGAGCCCGTGAATCCGTCGGGTTCACTTGTAAGAGCAGTCACTGAATATATTAACGGTTCTCTCAGGAAGAAGGGAAGAATTAGCTTTACACAATTTTAATTTCATGTCATTTTTTTAAAGACACTATATATTCTATTATATTATATCACATTTTAATCTTTTTTTAAAATCTTTTCGTATGATTTCTTTTTTATACATCTCTTTGGCACAAATCTATCTGATAAGCTCTGTTATAAACACGCTTTGCATATTATATTATGTCGCATTCAATGTAACTTGTATTTGTTCATATTGACAGCAATATACTTATTTAGTCAGAATTTTTTTTTTCATCAAGCTCTTTTAATTCTCTTTCAGGTGAGAGCCTTTTTTATCAAACCTTTACTGGTAGAATCGTTGCACCGTTAGGTAGGTGACTTCTAATCAAAATAAAATGCATGTTAGTTTTAATTACACAATTTTAGAAAACTGTTCTATTTTCATATATATATATATATGTGTGTGTGTGTGTGTGTTTGTGTGTGTTAACCACAACAGTCAGTTTCACGTTATCACAGTTATTAGGAAATAGCATTTTTTTAATTTCGAACTGATTGTATTGGTTATCTCCTTACATGTTCAAATAGCTCTTACTTGAATATTTATGACTGCTATAGAAAAGACTGCCAGGCAACAATATGCTCATTTTTTAAAATGTTTTTCTCTATCAAATATATACATGTGTATGTGTGTGTGTGTGTGTGTGTGTGTGTGTGTTCTAGTGGAATATATTAGCGTGTATGTGAGTCGTCTGGAGCTCAAATTGCTTTATACTAACGAACGAGAGTCTATAGAATGTAATAACAAAGCTAATGAATAAGTTTCCCTGCATCCGAATATTTTATTTCACATCTGACGTGCTCGAGACACACAAAAAAAAAAAGCTCCATTCTCTAATTTAGAGAAAACTATAATAGCGTTTATCGCAATGACGTTAAGTAATAAAAACACTTTACCCACTTTCGTACGCTGGCAACGTACATCGACTTCCATTATTTCTGCAACATGCATAAAAAACAAATAAAATAAAAACTTTTCAATAAAAAGCCTCAATGTTTGATACAGAAAAGTAGAGGCAAGAAGTCAGGCTTAAAGAAAAATTTGGCTTTTTAATGTTCCACCTCCAAATTTAGATCCTCGACCTTCGGGTCATTTGACCTTGTATCAAGTCCTGTCTGGTTGGAGGCAGAGACAAATATACCTTCAAATTTAAATTTAAAGTCTATTTATTAACACTCATTATATTTATTTGAATACCCACTCATTTGCCTAGTGGGAAGAGTGTTCGCCAATGGTCTGGGACACCTGAGTTCAATCCCAGGTCACGTCATACCAAAGACTTTAAAAATGGTGCTTGATACCTCCTTGCTTAACACTCAGCAATATAAGGTATGTATCAAGGGTAAAGTGGAAAAATCAAAGGAAAGGAGTGGCACCCTCCCCTACTCCTCAGTGCAGTAGCTATTGAAAAGGGAGCCTTCTGGTTGCCCTCGATTAAAGTGAGACAAGTTTACCTAACTGTATTTATTTGTTTCTGTAGCCCAACATCGTCTTTTCAGGGATCTAAAACTGAATGTGTATATCTGCATCCGATGGTGAGGCTCAAGTTCTGGATCACTTAGGAGTGTTGAGACAAACCTTCATTGCCATTATCCATCGGAGAGATTATCGCTGTTAGGATCCTTTCGTTGGCTCAGATAAATCTATTTGAAAGTTATGACTATTAGAGAGAAATAACTAAAGGGAAGAGATTTAACTGACTTCCCATCAAGTCAGTTTATGACATAATGTCGTTTTATTGTGAAGAGCCACGCATGCGTAGAGACTCCTGCGCAGCTCATCCAAAAAATGCTTAGTTCCGTCGACATTCCTTTTTTTAGGGCACTTCCGGAACCGAGAAAAAAAAAACTTAACTTTGCTATGCAGGAATAGCCTGAAGAAAGACATCCTGAGACCAGGTGTTGCATAGTCACATATGTATACTGGATACATACCGACGCAATGATAACAGACGCACACAGGAAGACGCATGAAGAAAGGAAGCAAGGAGACTTCTTTACAATTATTCACCTCTCACTTTATTTGTAAGGTTTGAAAGGGTTGTTGAAGGGTTGCATGTGAGAGGGTGCTGGAGACCGAACATAAACTTCATATTTTGACCCCACTGTTATGACCGTCACGTTGTGTCTTTCTTGTTCTCCTGATGTTGGGGTCTACTCCATCGGGGCTTTCCGAGGGCCCCCTCGGTCGGGTGTGGCCTTCCCTACCACATCTGGTCTCTGGCTGTCTGGAATTCTACTGGCAACTGGATCGGTGGTTTCCGAGGTCCCCTCGGTCGGGTGTGGCCTTCCCTACCACATCTCGTCTCTAACTCTCTGGGAGTCTGCTGGCAACTGCTCTTCGGACCCAAACTCAACTGAATTAAATAATAACTCAACGCCCACACGATCGCCTACTGGATCTTTGAAATCGAATGTTTAATCGTCATCAAGTGGAAATAACTGTCATGCAGTTCAGGGGTTACTCTCTTCCGGTGCATCACTGTTAGTGGCACAATGGGAACCTTCACCTTGTCCCACCTCATAAGCCTTAATCCGCCCACGCGATCTCTTTCGATTACTGGCCATTGGAATGTGTCACTTCCTTCCGGTGTATCACCTTGGAATAGTATTTTTGGGCCGGGTCGAAGGTCAAAATATAACACCATGTAATCAATTTACAATTACCCAACCGACAAGAACACGTGATAGTCCTGCTTGGTTGCAGATGGATATTGAAAGGAAAATTAGAAAGTTTGTAGTTTTATTAGGATTATTTGTATGTATATAAATATTTAGAACTATATGACTGTGTAAATTATTAATATACAAACTATGTAACTGTACGAATTATTACTATTTGGAATAGTTACTTTAATTATTTACGAAGGATTATTATTATTATTATTATTATTATCTTACTCTTTGCAAGTTTTTCACATCAGCGTTAACTGATCGTCTTTCACTGGGGACTGAGTGACAATAAGTTTCCTCAAGTTTCCCCGGCTCTTCTCAGTATTCTGGTCGATCTCAACAGTGCTGTAGTTTGGATGGTCTCGATTCGTCCTCCGATTTTTAACTCTTCTTGTTCCCCTTCCAAGCCTTTGGGGACCGTCCCAAGTGCACCAACTGTAACTGATATCAATGTCACCCTCGTGTTTCACAAAGTCTAAGTACTCGTCCGTCTTTTTGTTTTCATTGATTTTCACTCTGTGGTCGACAAGGACTGCAAAGCCTCCTGTACGGCTAATCCCCTATATTTTGTAAACTATTACTAAGTCTGGCCTTCTGGTCGAGATTAGATGATTTCTTTGGGATCATGATATACCAAAGAATTTTATACGTCTCATTCTTCTAGTTTCTTCATTTGCCATTTGGCAGAATTATCAATTTTCAATTTCTTGCAGAATTTCCAGTGGATCAGTTTCCCCACCCTGTTATGTCTAGTCTTATACTATTTTTGTGCTAGTTTGCTACATTCGCTTATTATTATTAATTCTTTTATACATATCACTACATAATTTAGACTAACTATTGTTACGTATTGTTGATATTTGCTTAACATAATTGGATTTTATATACGTTGTCTTGTGTTTCTATTTGAAAAGATCCAGTTTCTTAATGGAGGTTTTCTTTTTGAATATATATCAAAGTCTTCTCCTGTGAGATTTCGCAATATGTCCTTTGAAATGCCCATACAGTTGTTTTTTTCTTTCTATTTGTTTCCTTGTTATTGTGGCTCCGTTTGTTTTTTAGTTGTCAGTGTTGTTATTGGCCGCCGTAATCAGTCATTCTTCCCTATTTTCAATTTAGTTTTCAAATTGATGAATCTACGCTATCTTCAATGCAGGCAAGTCCTCTTCCTCCTTTTTTGACCGCTTTTTCCTGTCTATGCCATCTCTCAGATGTAAGGCCTCTTGCATCGATACCAACGTTCTGGTCCTCGGGTCTATTTGTCGAAGTTCTCTCTTTGTTCATTTTAAGAATAGTCCTGAATATCTTTCAAGGGAGACCACTCAGTGTTTATTCCTTTGATGGGATTTCTACTGCAGAAGCTTGGTTTCGAGAATCATTCTCGTTCGTCTAAGGTACTCTTTTTTAAATTTCTCTTTCATCTCCGCTTTTTTAGTGCTATCTGCTTCCAATATTTCCAAGTATTTGTTATTTTCCCTTTCTCGAAGTGTTCTGATTCTTTTGGGGTTCCGTAGTTCTGTTCCTTCGATTATTTGTCTTTTTCCACTTTTACTATGAATGAGCATGGCACATTTGTCTTTGCAAAAATCTATTCTTATTCATCCTGGCTGTATATTCCTGTTGTTTAAATTAGAGTCACTTGTTTTTTTTTATCATTTTGGAAACAGCTTGATATCATCATCATCATCATCATATCGTGCCGCCAGCACGGATATCCCTGACCCTTTCTCGCCACTTCTCCCAATCATTCATCACTTTTGGCAGGTCTTCAGGGTTACATCCCGTATCCTCACATAGTTGCTGTATGTATGTTCGAGCTGGTCGTCCTGCTTTCGCTTGGCCATATGCGGGGGTCCATAGGAGTACATCACTGATGAGTTCGTCCTTGCTTCTCCAGCAGTGTCCTGCGAGTCTGGTTCGTCTAACTTGTATAGTTTTTGTGATGGGAGGCAAGTGGCCGTATAGTTGGTGTCTTGTAGGGTGTTGCCGCCAGGACTTGTTCAATATTGCTCTCAACATTCTTGTGTAATTGCCGTCTAAAGTGATTGATCTTTTCTACTGATTTTGTAAATCCTAGCCCCTAGAGCACTTCCTAATTATATGATTGAGTGGCAACATCGCTATTACAAATATTATGTGTGAGAATGCATTTCCCTGGAAGATTCCTTCCTGTATTTTCACCTCTGCAAGATTTTTCCTCTAGCAGCCAATTTCACTTCCTAGTTTTTCCTGGCTTCCGTACTGAATTTTATCACTTCGTCGGATATCTCGTATATTTTCAGATATTCTACTATCCAGTATTGCTGGACCATATCATAGGTTTTTTTGTCGTCAATTCTTGCCTTGGCTACATTTTTCCGTCTCGTTTTATTCTTCTTGAGGATGTGCTGATTTATGAAGAGTAAATCACCTTTTCCACTTGTTTCTCAGTGGCATATTTCCTATTCTTCAGGAAACAGTCCGTGGCTTGCTTATGAATTATAGATCTCCTTCTTAATCGAGGCAATTAGGATTTAGTATGTTTGCATGCCGCCAAATGTAGTAACATTGCTTGCGCATGGGTTTTCAAGGTCGAATCCTGTTTATGACTGTGCCGTGATTTTTCAGGCAGCAAATGTAATACTATACTTTGGTCCGGCACCAAATGTAACCCTGCGGTTTGTAACGTCTGGTCCATTATTTTGTGCACGGTACCAAATACAGTTCTATGGTTTGGCCCTACACAAGTTATAACACTATTGCTTGGTCTAGTATCAAATGTTCTGGGATCGGTTATCATTTGTAACACTATCGTTTTATTACGGTACTAAATGTAACGATATCTAGGCACGCCAACACTATAAAAATATTTCGGTCCCCGATACCCAACGCCGATACCAGCACCAAATGTAATACCGTTGTATACTACTACACTTGTACCAAATGTAATAATAATGATTGGTCTTTTCCTGGTAACGGTGCCAAATGTGGTACTATAGTTGTCACGGTACTTTTACTTTGGTCTTATTCAGGTAACCATGCCAAATGCGTTTTCAGATAGTTTGTTTATCAATCTTCTCTGTGTCCACGCTGTGTTTGAAAGATCCACCGATAGGGAATAACACAATCCATCCGGAACTTCTTCCGATGGTCGGGGTGATCCATTGGAACAAAGTTGCCTGGGTGTTGGCAATTCAAAAATAAGAACTCTCCGTCAACAAATTATAATCATTTATTGTTCAATGTTTAAACTGCCTACAGTAGCACAAGAGAGAGAGAGAGAGAGAGAGAGAGAGAGAATCTGTAAGAGTCAATGAACAGACACAAAGAGACACGCCCACCCCCAGCTCGACTGAACTCTCTTAACGCCAACTTCCAACTGACAACTTACCAACTGATAAACTTTTCAAAAGTAGCTAATTTTTATACATCTAAATTCAGGATATCGGTCGGGTGATGTCATACTGTTCATTTTTTGCGTCATCTCATACGTGTTCGCCAATGTTTACCGCTTTTTCATTTTCCTAATCAAACCAGTGACAAGACATGAATCTATTTTGTTTACAATTGGGTCTTCCTGTATTGGTCGTTGGTATACTCGCTTGAACTTTCCAATTCGACTTACATTTCCGCTCAAATGTTTCACATAACTTAACAGCCAACAGAAAAACTCGCGGCCAAACCAAACCAGATTATAAAATAATTAACAATCACGGCGAATGGATCATATCTGCGACAACTAAGAAAAGCTTATTTAGTATGTACATAAAAACATATAACTATGTGAAAATCATTTGTATTTGAAAAGACTTCTTGAAACTGAAAATATTTCCTATTGGTTTCAAATGATTATTATTATCATTAACTACTTGAATCAAACAATTGCTTAAAAGCAGACTTTGGCATCAAATAACCAAACAAAATTTGACATAGCGAAAGATCAACGAGCCGAGGTAACAATCGTAAATTGGTACACAACATCCAATTTGCGACTGAATGATTTTCAGAGGGGTCTGCGTATATTCTGTCCGTCATTTCTAATTATCCAAATCATCAATATAATGGAGGTAACTATGAAATGCTAATTAGGATATTCCCTTAATAAAAGTATCCGTATAATTATAGATCACCGTTACAACGAGGAAGCAGCGTCTTGCACTTAAAACATATCTGTATTAGACAAAAGAAAAATAGATCAATATTGCCAGAAATTTAGACTGCTATCAGCATCTGTAGATACATACTGAGCTTAGTTTGGCACCAGACTAGAAAAACGAAGCACTTAGTGAGAAATGAACTCACTCTAAATTTTTTGTTAGCTTAACTCATTTCACAACATTGTCTGGCTTATGTGGTACAATGTAGAAATGGTGATCAAATAAAATAAATAAAAACTAAGTTATACTCAAGAGATATTTCACAATGAACATTTTCTTTGTTATGTGGTACAACGTAGAAATGTTGATTAAATAAAATAAATAAAAACTAAGCTGTACTCAAGAGATATTTCACAATGAACATTTTCTTTGTTATGTGGTACAACGTAGAAATGTTGATTAAATAAAATAAATAAAAACTAAGTTGTACTCAACAGATATTTCACAATGAACATTTTCTTTGTTATGTGGTACAACGTAGAAATGTTGATATGATGAAAAAAAATATAGACTAATTTGCGCTTGGCACGTTTTTCAGTATCTAAAACATTTGAAACTGCAGTGTACTCACGACCCAAAGCATTTGGAATAAGCAATCATAGTGGATTTCTATTGACTCTGCGCAATCTGTTTGTACGTGAAGCCAGATAATTGTTTCTTTATAAACAAAAAAGTCTTTCGAGAATATTTTCGAACATGTTCAGAGGGGGTTACGCTAAAAATGATTACTAAGGGAGCGAACTCTTTTCTTTTTGTGGAGTTGGTATCGAATCTGCTTCGGGCATGTTTGTTTTTATGTATGTTCATCGTTGTTACCTAAGATGTTTATATTAAGAATACAGAAGATTGCCACTGCCGGCTCCACTTCCACAAGATGAGTTCCGTCTGCCTGAAGGGATGTGAAAAAATGAGGGTGTTGGGATAGAAAGAGGAGGATAGGGAGATGAAAGACCAGGTAAAATTAATGGGAAGAGGAAGCAAAATTAGAAGCGATGCCGGGTAAAGGTGTCGCATTCAGTGGGAAAGTAGAAGTCAGTGTGAATAAGAAGTCATAATAAAAAATAAAATAAACATGGACAATAACTGGGGAACAGGGATGAAAGAGAATGATCAAAGAGGAGGACTTTGAAGTGAGGAAAAAGGCGGGAAGAGTTGGACAGGAAGATAAGGCTGGCTAAGAAATAAGGAAGAGGGGAATTCAAAATGGAAGAAACCTATACAAGAAATGAGAAAATTTGATACATAAGGGGCGAAATATATTTGAAGGTGGAATGAAGTATAAAATGAAAGGAAATTTGTACGAATAAAGAAAAACTAGCAGTAAAAAAAATAACCAACAAAAATTGGAAAAATAAAACTCACAATGGAAAAGAAGAAAAAATATTGAAGAACAAAATGATTGCTAGCTAGATGTGAGCGGAATATATATATATATATATATATATATATATATATATATATATATATATAACGTGATGTAGGCAGTTTTTATATTAGCAATGAAGCAGAAACACTCAGAGAAAATCACGTATATATATATATATATATATATATATATATATATATCCGAATTTTGGGGCATGTTTTCGTACCTTTAGTAACATCAGAATGGCCTACATCAGGTTAAATAATTAATAACTAATACGTATGATCTACGGGAGACGTGCAAATATTGTTTATCACAGCCATGGAATATCTATTTTTTATGATAATTTCCAAAAGCAGTTTTCAATAAATAATTGTTATTTTGTAATTTTATTTCTTTATTTTCATTGATATGAGCTATATTATTTGAATAACTCTTTTAAGAAAAACATTTTTTAAAAATTAACTTACTCAATTCTTGAATTTTATTTTAATTTTATCAAGTTTTAATGACGAAGTGAAATTTTCAATTTGAGTCTCTAAGAAGAAAACAGAAATACACACATATAGTAACAGTCTCTCTAAGGTAATGGACATTATCACAGGAAGTGGACAAGGCTGCTTCAGTTTTCATCATCATCATCATCATGTCATGCCGCTAGCACGGATATCCCTGACCCTCTCTCGCCACTTCTCCCTATCATTCATCGCCTCTGGCAGGTCTTCAGGGCTACATCCTGTATCCTCACATAGCTGCTGTATGTATGTTCGATCTGGTTGTCCTGCTTTTGCTTGGCCATATGCGTGGGTCCATAGGAGTACATTACTTATGAGCTCGTCCTTGCTTCTCCAGCAGTGTCCTTCATGTTTGAGTTTTACTCCGTGGTGATTACCCGTGGAAATGAATAAGTCTATCTTTCCCCCACCTAGCTATAAGTAAATACTAGAATAGACTAGTCTCTCTAGTCTTGTTAAGGGCAACTGGTTTAGAAAAAAAAAATTTAACCCCCTACCAATGTTACACAATAAGTTAATGCGGAAGAATGATAGAAATATGTAGCGTGAGTATTTAAGCCTGACCCGACGTTGTGTTCAAACACGCTCTGGCATTTTGCTCCTTAAATAATATCGGTGTTGTGAAAGGAGACATGCAGCATGGGCAACTATTGGTCAACCATACAATCAGCGCCGATATACCAGCGAAGATCCATAACCTCGCTAACCGGAAGGCTGCTTTATATATATATATATATATATATATATACCATCATAATCATTTGACAGCACGGATTTTCCTAACTCCCTCTCTCCATTCGACCTTTTCATTCATCGCTCCCAGCCGGTCCTTCAAACTAAATCTTGTGTCTGCACAAAGCTGATGTCGGTATGTTCTTGCTGGTCGACCAAAACAGATGCGTCTATGTGTAGGGCTCCATAGATAAACGTTGCTCATGAGTACTTTCTTACTTCTCAGTCGATGCCCCGCATCTCATCCGTCTTGGATGGGTTTTGAGATAGGGTTTACGTGGCCTTACAGCTTCATTTTTGTGAGGTGTTGCTTCCAGGATTTGTTCGAGACAGCAGTAGTTCTCATCAAGCAATTTATCCATCAAAAATGTTAGCCTCCATGTAGTGCATCCATACAGTAGTATTAAAGAAATGCCATTTTATTTCACCAGAAAGATTGGCCCAGTCGGCTGAGACTGCAGAATTCACCGACTGCTTCTCTGCAGAGGGATAAGTCTCTCCCAACGAGTGTCTTCTATATGATACTAAATGATCTGATGTTGAGGCTCCAGGAATGCTGTAGCTTTGGGAAATATGGAATACCCCTTCATCGTCATCACTCCTAGGTCCACTCTGGTCCAGAGTGGTAGTATCTGATAGCGTCCTTACTAGGGTTTAGATAGAATTAAACAGTGTACTTATACTAAACTGATTTTTTAAAAATAGAACTGTCTTGACATTTAACAGTAAATAAACAAAAACTGTACTTCTGCCAAACTGAATTCTTTGAAATAGAACTGTTTTGACATTTAACCTTGTGTAAACAAAAAGAAACGTTCTTATACAAAACCGAATTGTTTGAAACGTTTATCAAAATGACTTAATTCGTCGTTAAATGAACGGAAAAGAGTTGATACGCCGTAAAACAACCAATCATCAGAAAGATCAAATTTCCAAATGATCCATAACCGTTTAATACCAGTTCACACATTTGTTAGGCGTATGTGGATATCACTTTCAGTAGCGGAGATATTGCTGCCGAGGTATAAGAACTTGTCAACTAATTCGAGAGAACTGCCTTTGGAGATGTTTCCTTCTCGTTTAAAACACATGAAGATTAACTTTTGTGTTCACGTAGAAACTAATGCCCCCTGCTATTTGCTGCTGGCTATGCAGCAGGAATTTCGTTTGGGTAAGTGTATCTATGAAAAGCGCAAGATTATCAGAGTAATCTGCATCTGTTACAGTTTCTCTAGGATATTGTCTGCTTTTTTCTTTTTCTTTTTTATATGTAAGGCGATTTTTTTTTAGATCTTTTTTTTTATTAGACTTTTGAAGTACGCATGCTAGGCAGATTATAAACAAATATGAGACTAATGTATCTCATTGTAAAACTCGTGCAACAGAAAAATTCAATGTCATAATCAAGTGAGTGAACCATTCTTTCGATTTTTTTTATAAAGAATCATTGTAACTGCAACAGTTTATTTGGGGAGACCATAAGTTCGTTGTATTTTCTCCATCTTCCTTCTTTCTATGGAATCAAATGGTTTCGAGAAATCTACGAACGATAGTGTTGAATCGAGATTTTTTACACGCGCTCTTCCGATAATTCGGTGGATAATCAGAATCTGTGAAGATTTAGATCGATTTCTTCAAAAATCATTCTGATTTTTCCAAAGACTTTTCTCGATTTTAGGTCTGATACGATTTAGAAGCTTATAGCTTAGCAGTTATAGCAGTTACAGTATGCCACTGCAGTTATTCGTCATTTCGAGGTCGCATTTCTTGGTGAACAGGAGGATGTAACTTTTTGTCTATTTCTCGATTGTGTTTTGTTTATACCCAGCGCGGGATAATCAAATTTTCTTCTGGGGGTATTTCGTCAAGGCCGGCAGCTTTTCTGCTTTTAATCTTTATCAATCATACAAGTTCTTCTTTCGTAAACTGTCCTCGTTTAACGTCTTGTTGACAATAATTTTATATTGATTTATCTTTGAATTCAGAAGTGTTCCCAACCAGATTTTGAAATGTTTTTTCCACATCTGTATTCTTTCTTCTGCACTATAATTAGGGACTCTGAGTGATTGCTTGAATAATAAGTTGTTTCCTTGCTAGATTTACTGGTTGACCACATGACAGAGGAAAAGGAAGAGGATATATGGGAAAGAGGTTCGAGGCAGTCACAGAGAAAAGAGAAAGAGCGAGAGAGAAAAATGTTATAAGGGAGAAGCAAATGGGAAGGTGACAGGGGAAGATGTTTCCCAAGTCCAGGTCGGGATAGCAGCAAACACCAACGTTACAAATAGGAAAAAAATAGGAATGTATCAGCCGTAAATTGGCCGGCAAGCTCTGACATAAAAGCCGTTAGGGGAGATGTTGGATAGAAAACAGGAAAAGAAAATCAGTTGCGGACAAGACGCGACAATATGAAGACGGCTAAAAATTACAGCACCAATTTTAGGTGAACTCCGCGAAAGAGGTCCCTGTGAAGCTGTGAATACGTTACCAGTGAGCAAGCACGCTCCAGAACTACAACAGACAATGGGGAAAATAATATCAAGGTCTGTGTCTGCTTTTTTTTCTCCGCATGACGTTTTATTTCTCTCTGTAGCTAAAGCGGTGGACTCATCTTTCATGTTTCTCTCTTCTCGACAACTACTAAGAGGTGTAGTAGCGAATGAACGTTTTTATTAGCGAACCAAGACGGTGTTTTGTGTGTTTCTTTTTCTCGTGGAGAGGTTACAACGGGATCCAACTGAAACTTAAGGGCTAATGCTTCACTCATAAACCCGTTAGAACTGTGCTAGTACATATGTCAATGTAGTATTGTAGCGTTACAAGGGTCCGCTGAGAACCGTGGAGGTACAAATGTCTATTTGATATCGTAGTATTGTACTGTTGCAGTACGAAAGAGATTTTAGACTCCACCGCGGTAAAAGTTGACGAACGTAAGAAACTCAGTTGAACTACCCAAAGGTTTATTTACAACTACCTCTTGTAGGTAGAAAGAAAGCGAGTATGGAAACTGAGACGACCGTGTCAACTTGATAAAGAGAAGCAACATATCATGGTAAGAAAAAGAGAGCAGACATAGACCTTGATTTTTTCCTGATTCTTGTACGCAGGGTCGTGTCTAGTCAAAAGTCCCTTTTGAAGAACACACACCCCCAAAAAAGGAGGTAGCAAATTTTCACCTCCCTACATCCTCGTGACCGGTGTTCAACTTTATCTTTACACCATCACGTTTCGCTGTAAACTCACCAAAATAAGAGTCGTCCCTTCACTTCCATCTGTCGTGTCGGGGGCAGAAACATATCCGTTTCCCGTGGTTCCACACCTGCACAGAAGCTTTCGAACCCTTGGTTTTTTTCCGAGTCATTTTTAATTACCACGAGTGCATTGACCTGACTATTCGGATACTGTCTGATTTATTTATTTATTTATTTATGTATTTATTTATTCAATTTCAATTTTCTATGAGCTGTTCAATTACGTTACAGTATTACAAATGTCTATATGAGAACCGAAGCGTTACGAAAGTCTCTTTGAGCCTTGGTAATGTTACACTTCTTGGCTAACAGCTTTTAGCTTTACTCTTGATGTGCTCTTCCTTCCACTCACTTCATTGACATTCGAACATGTTAATCGTGATTGTCTGTCTTCTAACGAAATTAATTTAACCTTGAATGTATTCTAGTTGTTCTTTTTGATTTGTGTTTATTTATTTTCGCGAAAATTTCTTAAGATTCTGCGCGTGGCATTTGATGGGATATTTTTATTAAGTAAAGATATGGTTTTTTATCCCGTTTTTCTCAAATTGATATTGCCTCCGATGCAACTCTACATTTGGCTTTTTGGTTGATTTAAATGAACTCGGCTGCTGCTTCTATATGGGCGGTTACAAAGTTTTCATATTCTTCATTCGGAGTATGTTTTTCAGATGCCTACTGAGGAGTGTAAAACCTATTTCTTAGAGTGAGCATATGATGATTCCTTATATCAATATTGTTAAGTAACGACCAGTCGTACCGTGAAGCTTTAGCTACTTGACTATTTCAGCGTAGACTCAGAATCTTTACCAAGACTATTCTGAGATCGGAAAATAAGTATGCCTCACAGTTCACAGCGCTATTTGTCCACTTTTTATGAATTCATAATCAAACTGTCCTTTAGAGTTATTTAGGTAAGTGTGGGTCCATAGTTTTCCTACCTTTCTTTAGGAATCTAGTTCTTGTGTGAAAAATTAGCGTGATATTCCCTATATCTTTTATGGTGATATGTAAGCCGAATTTGTTATTTCTGTCTTTGACTTAGATAGATTTATTTTTTAAGCAGAGGGATTAATATTGTGAACTGAATTAACATGACAAAAAAAATCCGCCAAACACCTACGCACGACATACGGGAACACTGGGCAGGAGTGTATACCGTAATCTCTACCAATGGAGAGTGTATACCGTAATCTCTACCAATGGAGATCAAACAAGCGACCACAGGTTGCAGTACGGAAACTCTACAACTGAGCCACCAGTTTATATCGTACACAAGTGACGCCAAATCAACTAATCATGGTTATTGCGCGACCAAATAACGGAGACACATTTAGGTTATTTGGCCGAAACAGCTGTCCAGTGTTCCCGTATGTCATGTGTAGGTGTTCGGCAGATTTTCTGGTGATGGTAATTCAGTTCACAGATAGATAGATAGATAGATAGATAGATATACGAAAGTACGTGTTTGCACGTTTGCGTCTTTATATTCGTATAATATCTGTATGGACCAATTTCATTTTCCAATCCATATGTAAGTGAAGCCCCCTCCCTAATTTCTTGCTGAGTACTCAAACAACTGGGTAATGACTGGAAATACTTTTGATGAATCGTTAATAGAAACTTCTGTCCCAAGACAGTCTGGATGTAACCTAATTCGGCTACTTGGTCATTAGATACACCTTGTTTCCCCAGAGCAAGCCATTTTCAGACGAAGTAACTAGACATATATTCTCAAAATGTTGATTAGGAGCAAAGAGTGCAATTCCATAATACATTAGAAGCAAATATATAATTCTGATTAAGATACAATGTTTAAAGGAAATGAAATGTTTCTGTTAAAATTGAAGACAGAAATCAGTTGAAAACTTTCGAAATAAATTCCATGTTAATTAGCCCCCTGATAGATAGATAGATAGATAGATATGAATCAAGTGGGATGGACATGCAGACAGACTAATAAACTGATGCATATAAATCAACAGAGATAGATAGATAGATAGAAATTCAAATAAGAAGAGTACATAAAAATATGCCGATTCAAATGTGCCCCATTTTATGGCAAAACCTATATTATCTAAATTATGTGCGTAAGTTTTATCTGAATTACAAAATAATCGGAAGAAAAAAAGGAGAATAAGTGGCCAGTCAAGTGTATTTAAAGTGTAAGGAATTTGTCATGTGACAAGATAATTTTGCACGTGACACATTCACATAGAAAAAAAAGTTATTACTGCACTGATTTTAAATCTGAACTATCAAAATGCTAGTAAAATACATTCTTAAATCAATCACGTGGTATGTGACACAGGAGAAATCCGTTAATATGTCTACACTTAGAAACCAATTCCTGCTTTGTGTTCAGCAATTTCTCAGTTTCAGAATATTCCAGAATGCATTTTTTATTTTCTAAATATAATCTGCAATTATTATATCATTCTTTAAACCGTTGATATTTTTCAAAATATTTCAATTTATTATGGAAGATTTACCTTTTTCATTTTTTATCTGCCATATATTAATAATGAACAGTTGAGATATTCTTTGTTTGTAAAGCTAAAGTTATGATCACACACATGCACACAGATTATACATATATATATATATATATATATATATATATATATATTATTTGGTCCAGTTAAACCGGAGTTGGGAGTGATTCCATCAGGACTTTATTTTATCCATAAGATCTGAAGAAGTCCTATTAATTTTTTTTTTCGTTTTTTTTTTATTTTTCAAAAACGCATAACAGGATGGAAATAAATTTATAATCCTAATGTATGTGTGTGTGTGTGTGTGTGTGTGTGAAGGATGATCTAATCGATCTCAACGTATAAAAACACAAGAGTTTTTTTTTTTAAGATGTGAGCTGTTGGACTGCTTACGCAAGTAATTTGTTTACCGGGGCGATGGACTGTGTAGAACCAGCTACACGTTATGGATAAGCTGATAGCATATGCTTCTGTAGCATAACGGTTATCCTTATAAAGATATGGACTGCCCATGTTCAGATCCTTTGCGAGGATATTTGCATTTCACTTTGCGACAATGCCTCAAGTATAAGTCCGTCACTTCTCCTTACGATACACAGGGCAAAATTAAAGGACAGAATGGACTTTCTAACTTAAGTAAAGTCGAGGAGGAAAAAATCTTCATTTAAAACCTGAGGAGTATTGTTCGAGAAAATATGTGGCATGTTAGTACACTCAATTTATCCATAGATAGATAAATAGATAGATAGATACTGTGTGTATGTGTATAATACATATTTTCTACAGAATCGAACCTTGAATTTTGTGGTTTTAACTTGTCCAGATTAGATTATTCACGAGTTTGTCTTTAATAATTAAATGAGAATGTTTTGGCGGCTGAGCGCGGAAAATTGCAGACGATACGCTTGAAGTAGAAAATCTAAAGACACCTATAAAATAAATCAAAGAAAAAAAAAACAAATGGTTATAATAATTAAAACATATTTTTATGAATGTGTCTCATCATGACAAAATATGCATCCTCTCTCTCTCTCTCTCTCTCTGCGTTAGATAGCCCATGTTTTTATTTTTGTAAACCTAAATTTATAGTAACGTAATTATTATCGTTGGTGAAAATCAACTAAGCGAACCGGGTTCAAGTCTAAGCTGTTTGAAGCCATTTCCCTGAAATATTAATGAATCCGTCTCTTTTTTCCGCCAATCCAAACAGGATGGCTGAATTATTAGCAAAAACTGGGCTTTCGAACATTGGTTATAGTTACCGCTCTTGGAGAAGGAAAAAAAATCTGGATTCAAAACCAAAAGCTAATCCTTAAACCCGAATAGTTAACCTGACGAGACTAGCGAATGCCAGGAACACATATTTTCTACTACAAAGAAACTGCATATTAAAGCAAGTATATTTTCCAAGTCAAATTCTGTGACCTTTTCAAAAGCCCCTTGAACTTAAATTACAAAGAATTTAGTCACATTACAATGCTTAGTTCTATCCTTTGATTGATTAATTGATTGATTCATTCCTTCATTCATTTAAACGGAATGTCTAGGGGTATTTCATGCTTAGAGATTAGAGAATCGCATTCAGTCTACATTAATTAGTTATTTTTGTGTAAATTTTATATTTACTTTTATCATTAAGGGTTATTGTCTTCATCTTTATTGCTATTTCCACAACGTTTCCGCCGATATGTCTTCCGGCCTTCTTCAGGTGTTTGTCGAACTCAGGAACCTTCACGGAACTTCGAACTACGTCCTTTATTGAATCCACGGGGGTCGCCTGTTCTGATTCCGTTAACCATACCCGGGTACAAGTCTTAAGTATTCCTTCATTGATACTTACCTGCAGTCAGGATTGAACCCGCAACCTCCAGATGATTTCCTCCTTAGAAGCTTAGGGAGCCAACGCCTATAACAGTAGGCCTATGTGTCCTGCTGGACACATGGCGTAACGTGGTGGAAATAACAATAAAGATGAAGACAATAGTCCGAAAACCCTTAATGATAAAAATCATCTAGGTTCATCTCAAAAATTATTTGACAAACACCTGAAGAAAGCCGGAGGACATATCGGCCGAAACGTTGCGGAAATAACAATAAAGATGAAGACAATAGTCAGAAAACCCTTAATGATAAAAATCATCAAGGTTCATCTAAAAAGTTATTTGACAAACACCTGAAGAAGACCGGAGGACATATCGGCCGAAACGTTGAGGAAATAACTATAAAGATGAAGACAATAGTCAGAAAACCCTTAATGATAAAAATCATCTAGGTTCATCTCAAAAATTATTTGACAAACACCTGAAAAACGCCGAAGGACATATCGTCCGAAACGTTGTGCAAATAACAATAAAGATAAAGACAATAGTCAACCTTTCACGAAAGAAAATATTTCTTTTTTCCCTTTTTCATTTTTATTCGATCACTCCATCTCCTTATCCCAATGACGAACGTCGTTTTCACTTTGCCAATGTTTCAATACAGTATTTTCTGAATTTTAATTTAATTTGCTATTTCTTTGTTTCTTTTTTTTTTTTTTTTTACTTTTAATCTTTTAGACAGTTTTTAAATGTTTTTTTTTTTCTTTTTTGAGTGTTTATTTTATTTTATGTTGAATTCGGGCAAAAAATCTGATTAATTAAGTCTTTCTTTTGTTTATTTTTTTAATATTTTTTATTATCCTTATCTATTTCGTTCAAATAGTTTTGTTTATTTCCTTCTTTTATTTATTTTTTATTTTTTTTGGCTGTCATTAAAGAGATTTTTTTTCCCCGAATTGTATTGAGGCAGTACGTTTTGATTGTCTTCGACAGATAAACGTGTAAGTTTTGTCGTAATGACAAAGAAATCACTGAGATGTGTGTCCGTTTGTGTGGCGTCTGTGTGCATCAACGTAAAGCAATGTCCAAGGTGATTTTCATCCAAAGATGAATGCAGGTTTGCTGTGTTCTTATACCATCAATACCAGCAGGGATACCCAGCATGGCCCGGGAGAAAAAATAACGCTAAATATGACAGCGCAGTTAGCATTTGTTTTTCAAAACAAAACGCAAATTTGGCATATATTTTAGAGGTGGGGGGGATCCAAAGTTTTCAGATTTTTCTTCTCGAGCAAAGGACAATTATTTTTGTTTAAACAATGGAGAAAAAATTGCAAAAGTACGAGGGCGTGTAATAACAAGAATTTCTTTCAAAATCTTTAATGATTATTCCTATAAACCTACAAGTCTTTTTTAGAGACAAACCAAAAATTAAATTCTTTTTTTGTAGAATTTTGAAATCTAAGACGTTAGAAGAGTTTCATTTAAGATTCCTGTATTCGGATGAGTGCACTCTCATATGACTCAACAGGCCAGCGTTATCGGACATATGCTACAACTTGTGCAACGGTTGAACCATCAGTTGTAAGGCTGAAATCCATCTCTTCTCACTCAACAACGGATAAATAGTAGGACAGATTGGGTGCTCTAGCCTTGTTTGGGCAATCTCTCGAGGGGAATTAAAATCCAGAGAAGTATTGTTTAAAGGAAACACGTGATGCGCTAGTGTACTATTCTTCTGTTATCATCTTAAAGAAATAAAATGTAGCTTATCCTACACAACCGTTACACCAATTATCAAATAAAATGGGGCTGACCCTACACAACCGTTATTCCTATAATCAAATAAAATGGGGCTGACCCTGCACAACCGTTGCTCCTATAATCAAATAAAATTTGGCTGACCCAAAACAACCTTTACTTCGATAATCAAATAAAATGTGGCTGACCCAACACAACCTTTACTTCTATAATCAAATAAAATGTGGCTGACCCTACACAACCTTTACTTCTATAATCAAATAAAATGTCCCAGAAGTTTGATGTTCCACATCTTTAATTGAACTGCTTAGAAATAATAGGCTGTTTGTCACAAGCGTGTGTGTGTGTGTGTGTGTGTGTGGAGAGAGAGAGAGAAGAAAGGGAGTGGGTTACATATGGAAATTTAATGAAGAATAAGATTGATAAGACAAATAAGAATATTTCGTTTATGGTACTTATTTTTATTTGTTCCTCTCAACCAGATTTGGTTTCTTTGTTTAAGAGCACATCAGCTTTCGTGGGTTATGTACTATTAAAGAGCTCCTTATTGAACAGCCGTGGTACTATTTAACCAATAGCTTTGGTGATAAAGGAATTCATATTTTTCCGCAGAGCCTCAGGGTATGACTCCGAAATCCGTAGTCCAACACTGTAGACAATAAACAATGAATAACCTCCTGAATGTCAACTAGGTTCTGCCATAGATCATTGTCTGGACAAAAGATTAGGAAAAGGTGTTTCTAGAAACATTTTAAGAATGTTTTTTTTAAGAGTTGATATGCTATAAATGAAGTAATGAAAAATGGCCTAATAATATACAAAATAAATCCGTTGAAAGAAATGTTCCTTAAGTAAAATATGTGCAAAAATATGTTAATATTTTCGGACACTCCCGTGTCCTTCATCAATCTAAGTTGCTGGATATTAGATATTTAATCTAAGCGTGAATAAATCCCTGACACGCAACATTCGTGAAGAATACGACCAGAACAATTACATTTGGAAACATGCTTTTAAAAACTTACATCTTGTCTATATTTAACTCTTTAAATCGTAAAAAAAAAAAAACTGGGTAGATTCGTCAGTACTTTTATAAAAAAATATAATCATTTAGAATTATTAAATTTCTATTTGATCTTGAAGTGTGCGTATTAAGTTTAAGGATACATCTTATTTCAAATTTTGACACTTGTGAACTACACGAGGAAGCTAGAAGAATGTAGATAACATCATCCATGCTATGATTTGATAGATTAAAACGTTTAACGATTCTAAAATAATAAGAATTGTTCCTAATAGACTTTTTTAAAGTTATTAAAGCGGAGACTAATTTGATAACCAGTTTCGGCAATGTAATTATCTTCATCACATTGAGTGCAAAAGAAAGGTAAACTATGTTTGAACTTTCGCGAATGAAAAGATGGGGGGGGGCTGAATATTAAGGGTGGTAAATGAAGTGACAAAAATCCTATCGGTGATAATTTGTTTACAAACCTGGCATCGAAATTTATTGCATCTTTGGTTACCTTGGCTACTTGGGGTTTGGAGGGTGTTTTTTTATCATGTTGGTAGTGTTCACAAATTAGGTTTTTGCCGTCTGGTTTTGCAATGAAAAATTTATGCCACTGTTTGAGTATGTATGTATCTTTTTCGGTGGCAGATTTTGTAACTTTGTTCAATAATCATGTCACCCTCCTGCCTACTGATTTCAATTGCCCAGTCAGATGGGGCTGTAGAATACACTGACTGCACCTCTGCAGAGGGGTAAGACCCCCCATGAGTGTCCTAGTTATGACACTAAACAATCTGATGGAGAGGTTCCAGCAATGCTGGAGTTTTGGGGAATGCGGAGTACCCCTTCATTGCCATTGCTCCCAGGTCCACTCTGACCTGGAGTGGTAGCACCTGATACAGCCCTATCTATGAGTTAAATAGAACTCACAGCATACTTATGGTAAACTGAATTGTTTGAGTAAGCTGAATAGCTTGAAATAGAAATGTTTTTAACAATTAAACCGTACTTACATTTAAACTGCGTGCTTATGCTAAACTGAATTACTTGAAATAGAACTGTTTTTTGACATTAAAACTGTATTTACTCTTAACCGAATTGTTACATATAACTGCTTGAATAGTTTGAAATAGAAATGTTTTTGACAATTAAACTGTGTACTTATGTTAAACTGAATTGTTTTAAATAGAACAGATTATTTACATAAAAATGGATTTCGCGTTAAATAACCTACAAAGGTTGATATGCCATAAAACCCAACAAACCAAACCAAACCAAACTGATTTCAAGTATAATCGCTTTCACATATTAGTGAGAAACACATACAAGAATATTAACACCGCAGAGAGTATATACGCCGAGCTATTTTTGTTAAAGATAATGTAAGTCTCATTTTTCCTCATATCTACATAGCGTAAATCAGGAAGTAAGACCTAATTAATTTGTAAACATTATAAACAGTTGCAATCTGAGTGCTGCCCATTTAATCAATGTAAATGGCTATTAACCCTGGTAGAAAGTTATGAAATTAGCTCACTTAACAGTAAATAAACTAATAGCAGATAAGACAAAAAGCATATTTGATTAAATAGCTATTAACAGCCATTCGGAAAAACTGGAGCTACTTTGATGATTATTACTTTAAATTAGTAAAATCTTTACATGAAACTGTTATGACCGATTATTAAGGGTCAATAAATAAATAACTCAACACAAATGTATCCAAGTCTCTGAGGAGGGTTTCCTTGGTTCAACGTATTCGAAGATGGGCAAGGTGTTTACTATAGCTGCTGCTCCCCCCTCTACCAGCTTAGTTCTTGATTAATATACCCTTCGGGTAAGTTCATTATTCGGGTCATAGGTGAGTCACCTACAACAGAAACATTCAAGGTTTTCAAAAAAGCTCGAGGAGAAGCAACAAATATTAATTCGATTTTTTCATCTAGATGGCTTAGAAAAAAAATTTCTATTGATTTAGATAATTTAATCTAGTTTATTTAAGGAATATTTCATGCAGCGAGAATATTCAGCTCTTAAAGAAAAATGTGTTGCATCTTATGTGTTATTAGGCTATTTGCGGCTAAATAAAAATTATCTCTCTCAGAAGATGTTTTCTAACTCTTCTAAGTGTACTAATTCCATAATTTTTCCCTAGGACAATAAGTATTTTTATTACTGCGGCTTCTCAATATAGAATATTGTATAACGAGTAAAATTTAATTAAGGTAGTCTCTCTCTCTCTCTCTCTCTTTCTCTCTCTCTCTCTCTCTCTCTCCTTTTAATTTTGTCCTAACCGAGTGAGAAAACATCGATATTGAAGCTATTTTTACTGAGATAGATATTAATGATACACCATTAATTTAATTCAAAATGTTTCTCTTGGAATTCAAGATTCTTATTTTCAGGACTTTTCCATGAAAAAGCATTGAAATAAGTTTGTGTCCGAATCACCTTTTTTATATCACGTGAAACCGAAAAGTCCTCTTTCCATGTGAAACCGAAAAGTCCTATTTCCTATTTTGTTGTCTATGTCTTCAAAACTTACTCTTCAGATTAATTTTTACCGTTTTGGAAACAAGAAATAGACGTAACTAAGTTTGTTAAGTATGGATGGAGCTATAGTTGCATAATCTTGAGTTTCATCAAGAGCAGCTGTTCAGAAAGTATCGGTACTGTTGATCAAAATAATCAAGAATTGGCATCACTTCGTTCAGAAACGTGATTTCCTGTGTAGGACACGAAACTGCAAATCGTGGAACGGTTTCAATTAGGGAGTTCTAAGGAGTCCCCATTCATTGCCATTACTCTCAGGTCCACTCTGAGTAGGAATAGCAGTACCTGTTATGGTCCCAACTATGGTTCAAGTACATCAATTTGAAAATTATTTGTATTGGAGAGAAATACTTGAAACAATCAAATGCTATGTAAATTATTTATATTAAGAATAGTTACTTAAAGCTGTGATTGTTTTCTAAGTTTATTAACATCAGTCACTTGAAACCATAAAATAGCTTGCAAGCTATTGGTGTTAGATTGGAATACTTGAAACCATATAACTTTACGCAAACAAATGGGTATCATTAAATAGGAATAATTGCTTCAAATCCTATAATCATGTATAAATTATTAATATTAGATAAGAATACTTGAAACCATCTAACTGAACGCAAATTATTTTATTAGATAGGAATACTTGATATTCTGTACAAACAAATTTGGATCTGGTTTGATTTCTTTATTTAATGGCATATCAACTTTCCTGGGTTATTTAATGCCAAAGTCATCATTGTAGAAGAACATTGCTTGTACTATTTAACCCAAGGGTATTAGTCCAAAAGTGAACGTAATAGCGTGACTGGAGATCGAACTCGCTTCCTCATGGTTGCAATTCATTGCTTTAGCCACTACGCCACGGGGACGGTTTGTGGAAATTGCTCTCTGTGTCTTTGCATTGACGTAAGACGCCCTCCCAACGAGTGTCAGGAATATGACACTGAAGCATCCTGGAGCTTTGGGAAATGTAGAGTACTCATTTATTGCAATTACTCCCAGATCCACTCGGAACTGGAGTTGTATTACCTGTTAGGGTCACTTCTAGGGGTCAAAAAGAATTATTTAACTACATCCAAATAAATGATTAATGTTAAATTGAATTATTAGTATTACATAGCAATACTTGTAACCATTTAACCGAGTCCAAATTAAATTTTAATGTTCGATAGCAATACTTGAAACTATTCAACTACGTTCAAACCTAACTATTAAAACTTTGTACTAATAAAGGAGTAATAATTAATAGAATTATACGCATTAGATTGAAATACTTGAAACCATTTAGCTATGTGCTAACAAATGAGTTTTGGCTCGTTTACGAATCCTTGCCTACAAACCATCCGCTTACAAATCATATATATCTAATGTATAAGTATAAACAAGATTTGGCATTAAATAACCTACGAGGGTTGATATGCCATAAAACTAAACCAACCAACCATGTAGACTCTCCTTGTGCAAACAAAGAATTATAGAATTAAATTGCCCAGTCAGCTGGGGCTGTAGAATACACCGACTTCTTCTCTACTCCCCCGACGAGTGTCCTGGATATGACACTAAACAATCTGATGGTGAGGTTCCAGTAATGCTGGAGCTTTGGGGAATGCAGAGCACCCCTTCATTGCCATTGCCCCCAGGTCCACTCTGACCCGGAGTGGTAGCACCTGATAAGGGTCCTATCTATGGGTTAAATAGAACTAACGGCATACTTATGCTAAACTTAATTGTTTGACTAAATTGAATAGCTTGAAGTAGAAATGTTTTTGACAATTAAACAGTTCTTACATTTATACTGACTGCTTATGCTAAACTGAATTGTTTGAAATTGAACTGTTTTTGACATTGAAACTCTACTTGCACTCAACTGAATTGTTATATGTATCTGTTTGAATAAACTGAATAGTTTCAAACAGAAATGTTTTTTGAGAATTAAACTGTGTACTCATGCTAAACTGAATTGTTTAAAATAGAACTGATTATTTACATAAAAATGGATTTAGCGTTAAATGACCTACAAAGGTTGATATGCCATAAAACCCAACCAACCAACCAATATAATTAAAGGAAAACATTTTGAGTAAAATAACAATATAACATTTAAAATATACTTGTGATAGCAATCAAACATTCACCAATTCATAAAATTTTGGTATTAAGTTAATATGCCGTTAAACAAGATTAATTATCCAATTAATTAGAACCCATGATTTAGTAGACTGTACTCTACCATTAAGCCATACCAGCAAATACTGGTGGTTGTAATAACATGACGATGTTTTCTTTTTTTTAATTCCCAACACTCGTTCATTTATTATTTGAGGAATGAGTAATCTTAATGTTGTGTCAGTCTTTGAAGAAATAAAAGCCTTCACTTCTAATAAACATTTGAGAAAATGTTCAATTGATCTATGCCAACAAACTGTATAAATTTCCGTCTGTGTTTGCGTGTGTGTCACTGTTTTTTTCCCCAGCAAAAATAAGATATTCAATAAAATTTTCCTATTATCTTCCTCTCTCTTTTGCTTTCTCTTTCTTTTTCTTCCTTTGCTTCTCTCTTTCGCGATCTATATCTCTTTCTTTTGTTTCTGTCTCTCTATCTCTCTTTACTCACACCTCTCTTTCAGTCGCCTTTATTACTCTCTTTTTCTATCTTCACCCTTCCTGTCACCCCTCTCTGTTTCTCTCTCTCTCTCTCTCTCTCTCTCTCTCTCTCTCTCTCTCTCTCTCTTCCATATTTTTTAGCCGTCAGCTGGAGCTGTAGAATACACCAACTGCACCATTTAAGAGGGCTAGACCCCCTCCATCCTCAACTAGTGCATCTGATGGTAAGGCTCTAGACCGGGAGTTTTGGAAAATGTGAATTAAACTTTATTTCCACTACTTCCAGTCCCACTTACACTTAGAGTGGTATTACTAGTTAGGGTCTCATCTATTGGTCAAAGACAACTGTTTGTACTTGAAACCATTCAACTGTGTGCAAACAAACAATAAATTGCAATACTTGAAACCATTTAACTGTGTGCAAACAAATGAGCTCATGGTCTTTAAAAATGTTACTTCCGAAGTGTTCGTTTACTAATTATATATATATATATACATATGCATATATATATATATATATATATGATAAGAAATAAATATATTTTAGATATATATATTTGATTCATGGAATTTTGACTGCGACCCCTGAGCTTCATGGAGTTTTTTGCAAAACAACAATCATCAGGCAGTCTAAATTCCATGAATTAAACATATATATACATATCTAATATTTATTTATTATTATTATTATTATTATTATTATTATTATTATTATTATTATTATTATATCGTAGCTCTATCCTAGATATTGAGCACTATCCATATTATATTGCACTTGGTTTGACACAAACCCACAAAGTGTTTAGTGACAACCAACACTGATATATATATATATATATATATATATATATATATATATATATATATATGAAAGTAAATATGGATAAAATCCGACAGTATGAAGGTAGCAGGAAAAAATATAATCCAAATAGGTGAATATATCATGATGTGAAGTCGACGTTAACGTTTCGGTTATAATAACCATCGTCAGGACTTGGATATAAAATAGTTCACAATATAGGTGGGTGATTGTTGAGATGACCGGAGCAAATGAGAAATATACAACGAAAAGATAGATAAACATGCACCTATATTGTGAACTATTTTATATCCAAGTCCTGACGATGGTTATTATAACCGAAACGTTAACGTCGACTTCACATCATGATATATTCACCTATTTGGATTATATTTTTTCCTGCTACCTTCATATATATATATATATATATATATGAATAGGATTTGGCATTGAATAACCTACAAGGGATGATATGCCATAAAATCCAACCACCCAACAACAATATTTTCTCTTTTTTCATGTTTCTCTCTCTCTCTCTCTCTCTCTCTCTCTCTCTCTCTCTCTCTCTCTCTCTCTCTCTCTGATAAACTTAGAATATTTACATTAAATCCTATGGTGGAGTGGGGATTGTTCGGCGGATGCCATAGAGTTCGCTGTCACGGCTTTTATATGTCTTTCTTTTTTAATTTTTTTTTTTATTTATTTACTTATTTTTGATAAGCAAACTTCGATTTTTTTTAAAAGAAAACAAAAATTACTTAAGATTTTCAATTTCTTTTTTTTACCTTTTTTTTGTTTTTGTTTTTGCTTTCTTATTTATTTACTGGCTTTCATTTTTAGTCACTTGTGCATCGATCTATTTTTTTTTAATTTTGCATTTTTCTTTAATTTCATTTTTCCTATCTCTTTTCTCGCTCAGTTCTGTCTCGTCAGTGAATTGTTTTCTTCATCATCATCATCATCATGAAATTATATTTTTATCCTACTCTTCCTCTTACTTCTTCTAATTCATCCAGAACTACTCCGACTACCACCTCTATTTCAACCCTCCTTTATCCCTCTCCTTCCTATCGCCACCTATTTTTCTTTCTTTTCTCTCTTTCTCGTTTTTTCTTCAATGCGGTGGGCTTCATCTGCGTGAAAAAGCGAGATCGATAAACTGAGTTCGATCACCAGCCGAAGCCCAGTGCGTTGACATATTATACGCCTCAGAAAAGAATGAATCTACATCTTCCCGTTCTTTGTCTGACAAAACATCTTGTTACTGGCATGCCAAAATGTTTGCATCCCTCATGCTACAACGAATGACAGAAACAAAACATTAAAGGTTAACTACTTTACATGTCCAAACCCAAGTTATTTATTGATAAGATGAACTTACCTCTAGTTTGGCCCAGTCTACTAGGGCTGTAGAATACCCCAACTGCTTTTCTGACGATGGGTAAGAACCTCCCCCACAACGAGTGTCCTGATATGACACGAAGCAATCTGATGCTGAGGTTCCAGTAATTCTGGAGCTTTGGGGAATGCGGAATACCTCTTCATTACCATCGCTCCCAGGTCCACTCGGCCCGGAGTGGGAGCACCTGATTGGGTCCTATCTGTGGATCAAACAGAACTAAATTGTGTACATATGCTAAACTGAATTACTTGAAATAGAACTGTTTCCGACACTGAAACTGCGTATTTATCATCAACTGAACTGTTTGAAGTTGAACTGTTTTTAAATAGAATTAAACAGAGTACTTATGCTAAAATGACTTGTTTGAAATAGAACTGGTTTGACATTTAACTGAACTGTTTTGACATTTAACAGTTCGTAAACAAAAACTCTACTTACATGAAACTGAATTGATTGAAATTTAATTCGGCCTTAAATGACACGAAAAAGGTTGATACACCATTAAAAAAAACAACACTCATTCATAATTCTTTTTATTATGCATGAATTTCAACTTTCATAAATAATTCCTCGTATACTGGTCTACGCCATGTTTTTTTATGCAGTATATGTATATAATTTTTTTTTTGTTAATGGCATGTCAACCTTCGTGGGTTATTTAATGTTAGAGCCATCTTTCTCGAACAGTTGTGGGACGATTTAACCTATAGCTAAGTGGTGATAAGAGGGTTCATACTTTTCCCAATTTTATAAGTACAAAAGTGAACATAATATTACTGTAGTACTTAAACTGTTTTGTATATATGTAAAAAGCTGTAGAGTTGGCAACCGGAGCCGATGGTAACTAAAAGGAGGTGGAGGGGAGGGCGCAACTTCTTTTCCCCTGGATTGTTCTATTTTACCCTTAATATGTACCTTATACTGTCGATTATTAATCAAGGGGGCATAAAATACTATTTTTTGAGTCTTTGGTATGACTCGACCTGGTATTGAACCTCAGTCTCGCGAGCCATTGGCAAACACTCTACCCACAAAACCAACGGAACGGTTATTGATTCCTCACTTGGGTGGAATCATTAGTAACGCACTTATTAACATGGTTTCATTTTTAGAGAAAGTTCCTTCTTCTTCTTCTTCTTCTTCTTCTTCTTCAGCATAGTCTTTTACAAAGTAGAGCTTAGTAAGCGAATCTAACTGACCCAAACCTGATTCAAGAACCTTCCTGGCAATAAAAACCAAAACTTTGTCATTGACAATGTCACTCTTGAAAAAGGCATGTAAGCTAGATATTACAAATGCAGGTTTGCCTCGAAGCCGAGGCATCTGTGTAATCTCCATTGATTCTAGTAGTGTTTAGAAAATTGCAAGACTTGCAGTCTTTTGGTGATTGATTGATTGATTCTGACAGCATAACCCGTCTCGGGTTATATTATGCCCAGAGGTTAGGGAATGGTGTTCATTGTACGTTCATATTTACATTGCTTGTGTAGTTATTTCTTAAAAGGTTTTTTCACCCGGTCCAATCGAATGTGAATAATGTTCAAACAGATCTTTTGGACCCACATAAGGGAGCCTTACAGGTAATGCTATTCTGAATTAGAGTGGACTTTAGAGTAATGGTAAGAAGGGGATACTCCCCACTCCTCAGATCTCCAGAACTAAATCCTTGCCATTAGACGCAATTTAACTTCGTAACCAGGATACTCATTTGGGAGGGGGGCTTTACTCCCCAACAAAGAATAAAGTCAGCGTATTCTAAGCCCCATCGACGGGTCACTCAGGCAGGCAATTATTTTTGGCGGGAAATGGAGTTCCATCCTGTCAAAGTCTTGTTTTCCTGGTTGCTCCTGTATAGGTCGATACTAATTTAATAATTTCTTTTTAGATGTAAATTATTAGTAGTTGTCTCATTCTCTGATCTGGCACTCTGTGGTCCAGCAACTTCCTTGGTCGAACACGTTTTGAATCAGTCACCATTAGTTTATGAATCTGTCACGAGGTTTCTTTGATGCGAGTTGCCAATTCAGCTTTTCGCACCGATAACCGTTACGGCTCAAAGCTTCTTTTTCTTTTCCGACCTTTTTTACTTTTTTTTTTTACAAAAGGATATTGATTATCTTTATATTCTCTACGAGTATTTTGCCCAGTCGGCTGGGGCTGTAGAATTACACTGACTGCAAATCTGCAGAGGGGTAAGACCCCACCCCCAATGAGTGTCCTGGATATGACACTAAACAATCTGATGGTGAGGTTCCAGCAGTGCTGGAGCTTTGGGGAATACGGAGCACCCCTTCACTGCCATTGCTCTCAGGTCCACTCTGGCCCGGAATGATAGCACCTGATAGAGGCCCTATCTATGGGTTAAATAGAACTAACGGCATACTTATGCTCAACTGAATTGTTCGACTAAACTGAATTGCTTAAAATAGAAAGGTTTTGACAATTAAACCATACTTACATTTAAACTGCGTGCTTATGCTAAACTGAATTATTTCAAATAGAACTGTTTTTTGACATTGAAACTGTACTTACATTAAACTGATTTGTTTAACATAGAACTGTTTTGACATTTAATTAAGTGTAAACCAAATCTGTACTTATACTAAATTGAATTAGCTGAATTACAACCGTTTGAATAAACTGAATAGTTTGAAATAGAAATGTTTTTGACAATTAAACTGTGTACTCACGTTAAACTGAATTTTTGAAATAGAACTGATTATTTACATAAAAATGGATTAGGCGTTAAATAACCTACAAAGGTTGATATGCCATAAAACCCAACCAACTACCAACTCTACGAGTATTTTAAGTGTGTCTCTATTGTAATGAATTCATTATTATAACGGGTTTTTCCTCAAGATGTAATAGCTAAAAGTCTGGACTCTGGCTTCAAAGTAAATAGGTTCGAATTCCAGTAGAGCTAATACGTCCACTTTTGGACAAATACTCTTAGGAAAGATTAAAAAAAAAAAAAAAAAAAAAAAACTTAATCCAGTTATGGGTTAAGTAGTACCATTTCTCTTCTTCTTCAACAAGGCAGGCCTTGGTATTATATAAGGGGTTGATATGCCATTAAACAAAGAAACTGTGCTGTTTTCATTGTTACTGTATCGCCTATAAACAAGAATTTCTTATAAAACTATAATTTTCTTTTAAACAAGTGATATCAGGATTTTATCAGATTTTTTCTTTTATATTCTAAAAGAAAAAGTAAAGTTGGCGACCTTAATCGAGGGTGACCCGAAGGCTCCCTTTTCGGTAGCTACTATAGGGGAGGCCACTGCTTCTTTCCCTGGATTTCTCCACTTTACCCTTGATCCATACTTTATAATGCTGTGTTAAGCAAGGAGGCATCAAATACCATTTTTAAAGTCTTTGGTATGACTCGATCTGGGATTGAACTCAGGTCTCCCGGGCTATTGGCGAACACTCTAACCATTATGCCAATGTCCGGTAAAATATTGCACAACCATAATGCACATTATTAGGTATTATTAACAAACATCACAACATTGAAACTCAATAATAGAAAATATGATTACGTATTTATGTACTAAGCTTGGCAGCACAAGGCCGGGTGTAAGCAGCTAATCGTAAGAAAATATGAATATATCATCATCATCTTGTCGTGCCATCAGCACAGATATCCCTGACCCTCTCTCGCAGCAGTCTCCCGCATGGCTGTTTCATCTAACTTTGATAGTTTTCACGATGGGTCGTTGGTGGCCGTACAGCTGCTGTTTTGCAGTGAGTTGCCTCCGGGACTTGTTCAATATAGCTCGCAGCATTCTTGTGTAGTTGCCGTCAAGCCCTTTCTCCAGCCGTTTAGTTAGCGTCCATGTAGTGCATCCATATAGCAGTATCGACACGATCGCTGCTTGGAGGAAACTGCGTCTCATTTTATCGGTCAGATCTGACGTCCAAATGACCGATAGGCTAACGATAGCTGTCCATGCCTTTGTCAGTCGCGTGTCGATATGTAACCGTCTAAAAATAAGTACATTGTCGTAAACAATTATGCAGCCTTGTTTTTGTTTAATGGATTTGAATACTTTAAAGTGGGATAATTACTATTTCCTAATAATATCCATCCTAACTGCATAATGTTCCGCTAGAAGTGATGAAATGCTTGTATCCTTGGTTTAGAAAAGATTATTAGTAGGGATGTACCCATTTAGGAGGGGGGGTCCTCGTGGCGTAATGGTTAAAGCGATGGACTGAGAATCGTAGTACTCCAGTCCGGCTATAACGTTCACTTTCGGGCTAATACCCTTGGGAAAGGTATGAACCCCCTTATCCTTCCAGCTACGGTTTAGTTAAATAGTACCGCTACTATTCTTCTAGGAGAATAGCTTTGGCATTAAATAACCTACAAAGGTTGATATGCCATTAAACAAAGCAACCAAACCCATCTATGGGAGATATTGTATATGCCAAATATACTGGAGTCAATCTTGTTTATTCGTCGTCTTTGATTTTTATTGATTCATTGATTGATATTAACGGCATGTCTATGAGTCTAAATTTATTTTATGCCAAGAGGTTAGGGAATCACGTCCATTGTACGTTCATTTTTCCTTTTTTTGTGTAGCTGTTTCTTAAGAGACTTTTTTGCACACATTCCTATCAAATTCGAATAATTTCTAAACAGAACTATTCAACTATAGATAGGACTCTACACTTCCCATCAAAGTGGAACTGTGTGTAATGCAAATGAAAGCGTACTAAACGCTCCCCAGAACTGGAACCTCCCCATCAGATACAGCTTGGTGTCATATCATGAACATCCTTTTGTTAGGGTCTTACCCCTCTGCAGAGAATACAATCAATGCATTCTAACCCCAACGACATAAAATCATTGATTTAAGTTAACCGACCGAAGTCGAGGACGACCCGAAGGCTCCCTTTTCAATAGCTACTACACTGAGGTATAGAGGAGGGCGCTAATCCCTTCCGTCGATTGCTCCACTTTACCCTTGATCCGAACCTTATAATTATGAGTGTAAAGCAAGAAGATATCAAGTATCATTTTTTGAGTCCTTGGTATGATTCGACCTGGGATTGAATATTTTTTAACTCCAAAGGCTGCTCATAGTGCTTGGTAACATGTTAGAAGTCTAACCTTACAAAAATATAACTTGTGTATAGGTCGACACCAAAAATATACGGTAGATGAATAAACACGATGTATATATATATGTATATATGTGATTATTATAATTGTTATTGCTAACTTAACTGTAATTATAAGTAACGATGTAATTAACGTTGTCTCATTTTTAAATTTTATTTTTAGCCCTTCTTCTTCTTCTTCTTCTTCTTCTTCTTCTTCTTCAGCGTAATCGGCTTTTTTTCTAATAATATTGGCTTTTTCCCCCTTTTTTTCTTTTACCTTTGTCTTTCATATTCCGAAGTCTTTTTATAGACTCCTTCTATCACCTACCCTCACCCTCCTTCATCACAACTGAATCTTCTCTTCTATTGAAAACTTTTATAATTCTTTAAGAGCATCTTCCAATAGCTTCGTGAGCTGACATTTAATGTCAGGTTAAACATAAAAATAATATACTTCAGTGACAGTCAGCTGGCTACGCAGACACGTAATTCCCTCCCTTTTCCTCGCTCTCGATGACATAAGATAAAAACATCCAAATAAAATGTGGGCTTCTCATGGCAAAAATAAACAAACAAACAAAAAGAAATAAACAAAAACAAAGCAAAAAAGAAGAAATATTTATTGGAAGAAGAAAGTCTACTCCGAATTTATTTTCAATAAATGTCCCTAGAACTGGAATTGTGGTAGTATAATTTCTTCAACGTTGATAAATACATTAAAAGAGGGCGGGAAATGGAGAGAGAAGACACGCAAAGAAAGAAAGAGCGGAGGAAGAAACTCACAAAAAATATAACAACAACAAAAAAATGAATGAAGAAAAAAAAATTAAAGAAGTTGGAAATAAAAAGTAGTTCCAAAGATGGAATGTCAATCCACCAAAATATTGAAAAATTCTTTCAAAAGAATCGAAAAAATTGGGCGCAAAAACAAAAAGGAAAAAATCTATTGAAAGCTAAAATATACCAGTAAATCTAAAAGGTAACTTGATGATAAAACAGGCAACAAATAGAATTTAATGTAATCTGTCTCAAACGAAGAAAACTTTATCGTTACAATATGAAACTCAACAGGAAAGATATGGTCCTGGAAAATGAGGCTCGTTATCGCAGTAACATCTCTTGTGAACAACCAAATATTTTCTTGACGGAGGCGAATTCAAGAAGAAACTGAACAGCGCTAGGACTGTTTTGCTAAAAACTGAAATGATATGCAGCAATGATCGTGTTATTCACCAAATAAAAAGAGCATCATGTTACTTTGGTTAGTAATTAAAGCTACACGCGTGAGAGTAGAAGGCTAGAAGAAGAAGAAGAAGAAGACGAAGGGGGAGGAGGAAGATGTTCTTATATTTGCATATTCACATCAAGTTTCGGGGGATTGTTGCTGAAGGTTAAGTTTCATCAAACCACTAGTTCCACGTCCGCTTTCATTATAACCAGGATCCTACAAGTTTATATCCGAGACATTTCTCGGTTCCTGGAGAAGGTCCAGGAATTTTTACAATTTAAAACTATCTTCTCATATTAACTCTGTGGTCAACTCTTTGTGAAGTTTTTTGGGTTTTTTTGTTTTCTTTTTGTTGTTGTTGACTTTTGTGGGGAAGTGAGGGCATTTGTTTTGTTTTTTCACCTGATGATATTTAAATACAACATTCGGGTTTGTAATTGGCAATCAATTTCAATGCCCGAGGGAGATTTTGTTTTTATTCTCTTTGAGAGATCCTTGTTTGTGCATATATTTCTGGGTTGGATAGTCTAATCCTAGTAACAGGAATATTTTCGATTAATCACCGAATCCAACTAGTCATGCGTATTTTTATATTCTTTTTGGCCCATTATTCGTTCTTCTACAGATGACGGTCAATTCCAAAGTTCCACATTGGTTGTTTTCCTCTGACTTGTTTATTTGGTTTAGTTTAGTTGAGTTTGGGTTTTATGGCATATCAAACATTGTAGGTTATTTCATGCCAACCCCTCTTTATATTAATACATATATAATAAATATATATGATTTGGTTAGGTTGGGTTTTATGGCATATCAAACATTGTTGGTTATTTCATGCCAAATCCTCCAAATACATTTATATTAAATATATGATTCATATAAACATTTTTTGCATAATATTTTTAAATGAATCCAACCTCTTTTTGGACACAGATTGTTTCAAATATTTCTATCTAATACGAATAATTCGATTAACAATTGATTATTTGTTTGCACAGAATTAAATGATGTCAAGTATCAATCATCAATCTGCACAAATTTACATGAAAAAAATATATATATATATAATTTAGTTGCCTAAATTCCTGAGACGAAGCTTGATGATTTTTGTCATTAAGGGTTTTGGGGATATTGTCTTCATCATTATTTCCACAACGTTTCGGCCGATATGTCCTTCGGCCTTCTTCAGGTGTGGGTCGATATCGGGAACCTTCACGGAACTTCGAACTACGTCCTTTATTGAATCCACGGAGGGCGCCTGTTCTGATTCCGTTAGCCATAACCGGTTACAAGTGTTAAGTATTCATGTATTGTTACTCGCTAGCAGTCAGGATTGAACCCGCAACCTCCAGATGCCTGTCTTCTTAGAAGCTTAGGGACCCAACGCCTATAACCGTTACGCTATGTGGATTTTGGGGACTTATAAATTTAATGTTCTTACTTGACAAGGATTACTACTATTATGTATGATTTTTTACCTGTGCTCATATTCAGATTTTTTTAACGGAATCAGAACAGGCGACCCCTGTGGATTCAATAAAGGACGTAGTTTGAAGTTCTGTGAAGGTTCCTAAGTTCGACAAACAACTGAAGAAGGCCGAAGGGCATATTGGCCGAAACGTTGTGGAAATGATGATAAAGATGAAGACAATAGTCCGAAAACTCTTAATGACAAAAATATACAATTTGTTATTAAATAGTTTTTTGTCAAATTAAGCCTTAAAAAAGTTAGAAGTAATTTGTTTGAACGCTAGTCTTACTATTGCTACTATACAGTTAAATGGTTTCGATTATTGCTATCTAACACTAATAATTCTAATCAATATTAATCATTTATTTGCTGACAGTGAAGTGGTTGCCAGTATTGCTATTTAACACTAATTGTTATATTGAACACTGTTCATTCATTTGGACACAGTTCAATAGTTACAAATATTGCAATGTATCACTAACAATTTAATTATACATAAATCATTCGTTTACACCCAGTGAAATGGTTAAACAGTTCTATCTTTAACAATACAATTAAAAGCTAGTTATTTGTTTGCACACAGTTTCAATGACAAACGGTTCTATTAGACCAATTGATAAGACCCTAACAGGTGCTACCACT
This sequence comes from Sepioteuthis lessoniana, assembly GCA_963585895.1. Lineage (NCBI taxonomy): Eukaryota > Metazoa > Mollusca > Cephalopoda > Myopsida > Loliginidae > Sepioteuthis > Sepioteuthis lessoniana. The sequence continues at coordinate 12,447,975 of OY757910.1, forward strand.
CCTGGTCAGAATGGACCTGGGAGCAATACCAATCAAGGAGTACTCCATATTCCCCAAATTACCAAGACTGGAGCCACGTCTTTAGATAGTTTGATATCCTATCTTGGACACTCATTAGGAGGCGGCCTTAACCCTCAGTAAAGATGCAGTTGATGTATTCTCCAACCCCCTATTGTTCTTTTGAAATAAAGAAATTATTCATTTTTTTTAAATAGTTTTACATGTTGGAAATTTTAGAAAATTTAATTTTGCTTTATGATAATAATAATATAATAATACAAAGCAACACTATAAGGATCAATAATGTTAAAATAAAAGTAGATATGACGCAACAAAATAACAAATGTAGGTTATGTGATGATAGAGACGAAACGATAAATCACATAATAAGCGAATGCAGGAAAAAGAGTACAAGACTAGACACAAAGAGCTAGGGATGGTGACCTACTGAGAATTGTACAAGAAATTGAAAATTGTCTATTCTCCCAAATGGTCTATGCACAAACCAGAATACGTTCTGGAGAATGAGATGCATAAAATACTCTGAGTTCTTGAGATACAAACAGATCTTTTAATCCTGGCCAGAAAAACAGGCCTAGTGATTATTAACAAGAAAACAAAAAATAAATAAATGAATAAAAGAGAATCTGCCGAATCGTGGACTTTTCCGTCCCTGCTAACCACAGAGAGAAAATCAAAGAAGGTGACAAAGAGATAGGTACTTAGACCTTTCCAGAGAACTAAAAAGCTATGGAACATTAAAGTGACTACAGTACTAATTATAATTGGAGCACTTGGAACGATCTCGAAAGGCTTGGTAAAAGGTAGATTGAAGAATTGGAAATCGGAGGAAGAGCCGAGACAATCCAAACTTCAGTATAGTGGAGGTCGGTCAGAATACTGAGAAGAGTCCTGAGAAGACGTGCTGTCACTCAGATTCTTGTAAAAGACCATCAGCGTCAGCTTATGTGAAAAACTCGTAATGAATTATATAATAATAATAATAATGATAATTATTATTATTTACTCATTAGAGTTTTTCACTTCAGCGTTAGCTGATGGCTTTTCACTGGAGTTTGAGTGACAGCAAGTCTCCTCAAGTCTCCAGGACTTTTCTCAGTATTCTGGTCGTTCTCAATAATGCTGTAGTTTGGATGGTCTCCACTCGTCCACCAACTTCCTTGTCCTCCAGTCCCTTTAGTAATCCTTTAGTTACTGTACCAAAAGCACCAATTACAATTGGTATAATAATAATGATGGTTCCACAAAGCTGGATAATAAACTGCCTCAAAATGTACAAAATATCACACGAAACCATAAACTTCATCGAAAAAAACATGAAAAACTGGAGAGTTGAATTAACAGCAGGAGGAAAACGCTTGGCTGAAACAAAGATCCAAAGAGGGATTTTCCAAGGAGATGCACGATCACCCTGACTATTCCTAATTGTCATGATGCCACTAAACCACATACTCAGAAAATGCACGGCCGGATACAAACTGAGTAGATCGCAAGAAAAGGTCAACCCCCTAATGTACATGGAGGACATCATACTATTTACAAAAAATGAAAAAGAACTGGAAACCCTAATACACACAGTTAGAATATACAGTCAAGACATAGGAATGGAATTTTGCATTGAAAAATGCGCTCTGCTCGTCATTAAAGTGGCAAACGACATCTAACTGACGGAATAGAACTACCAAAAAAAGACAAGATCAGAACGCTCGCAGAAAACGAGACCTACAAATACTTATGAATCTTGGAGGCTAACACCATCAAACAAGTCAAAATGAAAAACAAAATTAAAAAAAATATATATCTCAGGAGAACTAGAAAACTACTCGAGACAAAACTCAATAGCAGAAACCTTATCAAAGGAATAAATACTTGGGCTGTACCCCTCGTTAGATACTCGGGACCCTTTCTCAAATGGACCTGAGAGGAACTTAGATAAATTAACCAAAGAACTAGAAAACTAATGACCATGCACAAGGCATTACATCCCAGAGACGACGTGGACAAACTATATGTACCAAGAAAAGAGGGAGGAAGAGGACTTGCCAGCATCGAAGACAGCATTGACATATCCATACAACGACTCGAAGACAACATAGAAAAACAGGGCGGAGGACTGATTACAGCCATCAGAAACAATATTGACAACACGAAAGATAACAGAATGACAAAAACTAGGAAACAAAAATGTGAAGAAAAACAACTCCGTGGGCGTTTTAAACGACTAATAAACAACATTTCACTCGACAAAACCTGGACATGGCTAAGAAAAGGAAACTTTAAAGAGAAACAGAATCTCTCCTAATGGCAGCACAAAACAGTGCCATAAGAACCAATCATATCAAAGCCAGGATAGATAAGACACAACAAAATAGCAAGTGCAGACTATGCGGTGACAGAGATGAAACCATCAATCACATAATAAGCGAATGCAGCAAATTAGCACAGAAGAATTACAAGGCTAGACACGACTGGGTGGGCAAGGGGATCCACTGGGAAATGTGCAAGAAATTCAAATGTGACCATGCCAACAAATGGTATATGCACAACCCAGCACCTGTCCTAGAAAATGACATGCACTAATTCCTGTGGGACTTTGATATACAAACGGATCACCTAATCTCGGTCCGAAGACCAGACCTTATAATAATCAAGAAAAAAAAGAAAATCTGCAAAACTGTCGACTTTGCCGTCCCGGCAGACCACAGAATAAAACTGAAAGAATGTGAAAAGAGAGATAAGTACCTTGATCTTGCTAGAGAATTGAAAAAACTATATAACATGAAGGTGACAATTATTCCAATTGTGATTGGTGCCTTGGGCACGGTAACTAAAGGATTATTAAAGGGCCTGGAAGATTTGGAAGTTGGCGGCTGAGTGGAGACCATCCAAACAACAGCATTATTGAAAACGGCCAGAATACTGAGAAGAGTCCTGGAGACTTGAAGAGACTTGTTGTCACTCAAACTCCAGTGAAAGACTATCAGCTTACGCTGATGTGAAAAACTCAAATGAGTAATAAATAATATTAAAAATCATTATTATTACTGGAAAGTATGAAAATATTATGGAATATTGCATTATGAAAATGTTATAAATACCAACCAAAACTATAAGGAGAAGTAAAAGAAGCAAGTATTTTCTGGGACTTTGCTATCCAAACTGATAGAAAAAAATGCGCAGTCGACCAAATACTGTAGTTAAGGACTACGATAGAAAAATACCCCTTCTAATTGATATGGAAGTTCCAAATGATATTAACATACAAGTCTTAGTATAAAATGAAATAAGTAAATACGAAGACCTTCATTGGAAATTGAAAAAATTTGGTCACCTTAAATCTACCATCCTGCAAGTAATAATGGAAGTCTTTGGTATAATCAAGAAATATTCAGATTAATAGATGAACAAGATACCTGGCAGTCCCGGTCAATAGGAAATACAAAAAATTGCTCTACTCATCATCTAAAAAGAGTACAATAAATGTGACTGGAAAATATCACCCAAAAGAGGTAGCCAAAAGTACAAATTCAGAGAATGCATATAATCACAACCTCCCCTCCCCATGAGCCTTCGGTAAGGAACCTCTGAATGATTATACGAAAGTGAAAATGAAAGTAAAAATAGAAAATAATAATAGTAGGGATTCATTTAGGTTTTTGGTTACTGTTCCATTTGCTTTAACAATGATTGGTATCTCTGTCATCTTCATTTTACATATTTTTTCAACTCTCTGATACTTGTCTAGTTTTTCGCCTTCCTTTCATGTCAAAACCCATTGAATGTTTACCCAGTCGGCTTGGGCTGGGGAATATACCGACTGCACCTCTGTGGAAGAGTGGGATCCCCCCCCAATGCATGTCCTGTATGAGACACTGAACAGTCTGGTGATGGGGTTCCAGTTATGCTAGAGCTTATGGGAGTACGAAGCGCCTCTTCATTGCCGTTGCTCCCGGGCCCACTCTGGCCCGGAGTGGTGGCACCAAGTGGGGCCCTGTCTATGGGTTAAATAGAACTAACTGCACACTTATGCTAAACTGAATTGTTTGAATTAGAACTGTTTGACTAAACTTAAAATGGAAGGGTTTTTGAAATTGAAACTGTTCTTACACTATACTGAATTGTTTAATATAGAACTGTTTTGATATTTAACTATGTGTAAACAAAATCAGTACTTATACTAAACTAAATTAGCTGAATTAGAACTGTTTGACCAAATTGGATAGCTTGAAATAGAAATGTTTTTGACAATTAAACTGTGTACTCATGCTAAACTGAATTGTTTGAAATAGAACTGACTATTTACATAAACATGGATTTGGCGTTAAATAATCTACAAAGGTACTATTTACCAACCCCTCCGCTCGGGCAGGATATGACACAAGGTCAATTTTTAAGCGGAGTTTTAACAGGTTTTGAATTCAGAGTTTTCCTTCTCCTAGACTAGTTGCCTCACCAAGGCTGAAGAACCTAGTCCGTCCTACTATTTACCCATAGCTGGAGGAAGAATAAGGGGGTTCATACCTTTCCCAAGGGTATTTGCCCGAAAGTGGACGTAATAGCGCGACTGGAGTACGAACTCGCGTACTACGATTCCGCAGTTCATCGCTTTAACCATTACACCACCTGGACACCCACAAAAAATAATCTACAAAGGTTGATATGCCATAAAACCCAACCAACCAACCATTGAATGTCAAATTCTTGTACTTGTTAATTTACAATCGATCTAATCTTCTGACCGAAATTGACTGTTTGTATCTTAATATCCCAGAGAATTTTATGAGTCTCATTTTCTAGGACTCTGATATTGTGCATAAACGATTTGCATAAAGAAATTTCAATTTCTTGCTCAATTCCCAATAGATTACCTTCCCCTTTTAATCGTTCCTGTTTTTGTATTCCTTGATGCTAATTGCTACATTTACTAGAGAGATTCAGTTTCTTTTATAGCATATAAGAATGTCATAAGAACTAATCATATGAAAGCTAAAATCCATCGTAGGCGGGAGAACTGCAAGTGTATGTAATGCAGTGAAAAAGACGAAACGGTTAATCATATCACAAAACGAATACAACAAGTTGATATAAAACGTATGCGAGAAGAGATATGACTTGATAGTTAAGGTAATTCACTGAGAACTTTTCAAGAGACTGAAGTTTGAACATAAAGACCAGTGGTATACGCATAAACCAGAATCCTACATAGAAAGTCAGATATTCGAAATACATTCAGTTTAGGAGTGTAAATTATAAATCTTTATAGAAAACGATTTCATGTAAAATAAGTGCCTCTTTTTAAACACTATAGAAATGCCTGCTTTTCGATTTCTTCGACTGAAAAAAGACGATCTTTTTGATACCAAAAGTGTAATAAAATTTTTTTAACAATTATTGACAGTGTCTCAATTTTTCAAGAGTCTCATTTGCATCACATTGAATCCAATAAATATTGTTTTGGGCAAATGTTTTCATTTTTTAAGTGGATTTTTTTTCTTTTTTTTTTATTTATTTGATCAGGAGATAAGATACCAGGAAATATTCGACTACCAGTCAGATTTTTTTTACTCCCATGTTTATTCATTAAGTTTTTTGCAAACCTCTACACCCGATAACTACCACTGATTTAAACAACATTTTATTGATTTCATTGAACCAGGTCATGATAGATTCTTCCAAGCTGTACGCACCGTGCAAAATAAAACCAAACAAGTATATTTCAATATTATAATAAGCCATTCTATGGGCGAGATTTTAAGTTACATAAATTGATTCTAAGTTCATCCATTCCACGTTTTATCACAGTGATGAACAGATGGATTAGTTGATTGGTTTTAATGGCATGCCAACATGTCTAATTTTTTCTTATGCTTAGTGGTTAGTGAACTACGTTCAAGTTGTTTCTCAGGGTTTTTTTCTCTGCACACAGTTTTATAGTTTCAAGTATTCCTATCTAATACAAACAATTTGTACACAGTTGTATAGTGTGAAGTATTTCTCTCTCATATTAATTATTATAGGGTTTCTAGTAAATATTTTAATAAGAAATAGTCATTTGTATGAAAACATTTATGCAGGTTCAAGTACATAATAATATTCCTTAGCAACAAATAATCGCTTCAAGTATTTTTTCTTAATGCAAAAAAATTACAATTATATAGCTTCAAGAATTTTTATCGAAAATGAATAATTTTTAAACATAACTAGGATCGTAACCTGTTCAACCATTCTGGATCAGAATAAACATGTGAGGAATTGTAAGGAAGAGATAATCCACACCACTCAAAACACCAGAATTGGAGCCTCACCATCAGATGCAGTTTAGTGCAATTACCGAGACATCTAAGAGGGTCTTACCGTGCGTGAGAAAGAGATAGAGAGAGAAATGAGAGCGAGAGAGAATGAGAGAAAGAGAGAGAAAATGAGAGAGAAAAAAAGTGAGAGCCAGAGAGAGAGAGAGAGAGAGAGAGAGAGAGCGTGTTTATGTATATGATGTGTTCTCAGATACGCATCTTTAAAAATACAAGAGAAGATGATTTCTGATAAGAATTAAGAATTAACCCAACCCCTCGGTCACATTTTAGTGATTTGAATTCAGTTTTCCTTCTCTTAGACGGGTTGTTGTTACAAAAGGGAAGAACCCAATCTGCTCTTCTATTTACTCATAGCTGTCGAAGTTAAGATGGATTCAGACCTTTCTCAAGGAGATTCGTGGCAAAGTAAAATACAAATGGCTTCGTGCTGAGTTTGAACTTGGCTCGCGGGTCCATTTTCTCAGACTATAACGGTTACTCCACATGCCCCCATTCGAAGCAATCTATATGGGCAACTGTGCAATTCTCAAAGGAATATCCTCAGAACATTCAACAACGTTTGTTTCTGAACAAAATAAAGTCCTTAGTTTTTGTGGGGGTTTTTTGTTTTGTTTTGTTTTTTTACTTTACGGCTTGGGTTCATTTTTTTTTCTTTCTTCTTTTCCATTCTCTTTTTCCTTTTTTTTTATGAGTCCTGATTGTTTGTTTTTTTTAAACGCAGGTGCGTGAGCCTGAATGTATTTAACTATGTCCCATAACTTAAAAAAAACTACGATAAAGTTGTTATAGTCCGTTTATTGGCAAATATATCGCACCCTGACGATTGTGACAAAGCCACGCGCTCTTTCGCATTATTTTCATTTATTTTCTTAATTTTTATTTTTTTTTATTTCTTTTTTTTTTTTTTTTTCCTTTCCTTCCTTTTTTTTTCTCTAGTTTCTTTGAGAAGGGATGGGGTCTGACCTGGATGAAGTGAAAGAAAGTGAGTATGTGTGTGTGTGAGAGAGAAAGAGAGAAAAAGAGAAAGCGAGACAGAGAGAAAGAGAGAGAGAAAGAGAGAGAGAGAGAGAGAGAGAGAGAGAGAGAGAGAGAGAGAAAGGAAGGGTTGCTTATTGACTTTTTTCCGTGCTGTTCCATTTCGTTTGTAAATTGCAACAGGCTTCTGGGAATTCACTGGCTACCAATTATCACAAACCAGATAATGACGAAGACCACATGACCGTACAATAATAATAATAATAATAATGATAATAGCTACAAACTTAATGATGATGCATAGTGACAGTGAGGGAACGATATTGAAATAAATGAAATCAAAATTCCCTTGCTAAAAAGAAACAACGACGTTGATACTATTAATAATAATAAATTTTAAATGAAATAAAATAGTAATGTTATCATTAACATCAAAACCAGCCATCATGATCGTTTTAAATGTAGAGACAATTGGCGATAATCAAGTTTTTATCAATATCGACAAAAATATAAATAACAAGAAATAATAATTCAAAAGAAATTAGAATGAACAATAAAGTTTCTCGGCCTACCAGGTGACTGAGAGAGTTGCTCTTCTTCCAATCAACTTTCCAATGTCAATGTACGAGCCGAACGGTAACTCTTCCAACTTGTTGCTGTGTCATTACTACTGTATAATTGCACTACTCAGACTCAGACGAAACACTTTGAAGAAAAGCTAGATGGAAACTACGTTTTGTTTTTGAACAAATCCAGGAAGCAGCAACCTATAGCACAGGATGGCCACGTACCTCCCATCACACAAACAATTCAAGTAGAATAAGCAGACCATGGTGGACATTGTTGGAGGAGTAAGGACGAACTCATAAGTGACATCCTCCTATGGACTACCACACATGGACAAACCAGTACGGACTGACCGACCTGCAAAACCTTACTTTCATTAGCTCCGAGTGGAAACTTGATACTGTCTAGATAACCTACCAAGAGTGATGGCCGATTGGAACGGATAGCGAATAGATTCAAGGTAATCCTCGCTGACGATGCAACTAGATGATGATGACGAAGACAGGTAGGGTTTATACTTTTGAATTGTCGCAACAAAATCTTCCAACTTCTGTTTCGCATTTTTTGAGTGTATGCCTTAATAGTCATAGGTTATCAAACATTAGTATTTATAGCTTTAATTTCAGAAAAAAATTAGAATAGAAACAGCAGATTTCTCTGATTTCATAATCTTTGGCCGTGTAATGTCCTAAACTTTTCTTAGTGAATATCAACATGAATAATTTTGAATTGAAGAACAACTGAAGATTCCTGCAACATCTTCCGTAACAGTACCATCCTATCAGTGAAAGGCTAAGCTTTAAAAATGTACCAAGGAATGGTTGGTTGGTTGGTTGGTTAGTTATAACATTAATAGTACTCCTACAAAACTAGAGCCTCACGATCAGATGCAGTTTAGTTCGCTGAAAAGGAAATAGTTAAACGCATGATCCTAAAAAATAGGATTCACTTTATTAGTTTGTTTTAGTTTCCCTCTGGACCAGTCTCAATTAGGAAGACGTGAAGTGATATTTTTTGAGTTAATGAAGGACACCTCAGTAAAGAGTGAAGTTGGTAGCTTCGAAATTTAAGTTTCTAGTCCTCTATCAGATGTTAACTGACTGCTTCTTTTAAAAATCCTTAACACTCGTTTGTCGCATCGACCGCGAAAATTCTTGTGTTTGAACCTTTCTTGTTGGGTCACGCCGATGATCAGCAAGTTCACAAGGAGTTATAGAAAGTCAGTCACATTAATGCACAAATTTATGGCTTCAGGTAATTTCTTTTATGTGAAAGGTTTGGTTGGTTTATTGGGTTTTATGGCATATCAACCTTTGTAGGTTATTTAACGCCAAATCAATTTTTATGTAAATAATCTGTTCTTTTTGAAACAATTCAGTTTAGCATAAGTACACAGTTTAATGGTCAAAAACATTTATTTCAAACTATTCAAGCAGTTATATGTAACAATTCAATTAAGTGTAAATAGAGTTTTAATGTCGAAAAACAGTTCTATTTCAAATAATTCAGTTAAGCATAAGCACGCAGTTTAAATGTAAGTACAGTTTATTTGTCAAAAACATTTCTATTTCAAGCTATTCAGTTTATTTAAACAATTCAGTTTAGCATAAGAATGCTGTTAGTTCTATTTAACCCATAGACTGGGCCCTGTCAGGTGCTACCCCTCCGGGACAGAGTGGACCTGGGAGCAATGGCAATGAAGGGGTACTCCGCATTCCCCAAAATTCCAGCATTGCTGGAACCTCACCATCAGATTGTTTAGTGTCATATCCAGGGCACTCGTTGGTGGGGTCTTACCCCTCCGCAGAGAAGCAGTCGGTGTATTCTACAGCCCCAACCGACTGGGCAATTTATGAGAAAGGGATTTGTTAACTATCATATATCTTCAATAAACAATTCCTTCTTGATATTAATATTTAGTGCAAAATGATATGGTTTTAAGAAGGAAATTACATAATAAGTAATTGATACAAACAAAAAAAGTGAGTGGACAGACAAATGCTACTCTTGCCGTTATCATTCCAGAGAGTATCTCAACGTAATCGGATTTTTTTCGTTGAATAAAAGTTTCACCCTTAATCCTTTTCTTTTCCGAAAAATCGTATTTTGTTCATCAGAAGATAAAATACACCGTTTTGGGGCCTTTCACTTTTAAGTATTTTTATCTAATGCTAAAATTTTGCGATTACATTTACTGTTATATAATTACGGAATGATTTTTTTTGTATTAATCATTTTTCGTTAATTATATTTTATCATTCAGTTTGGTTGGGCTTTGAACTATTCGGCTCTTAGTTCAAGTGCATAGAATTGGATATAGTTTTGCGCTCGCGCGCAAACGATATGACAATTACAATTCTCATAATAAACCCCAGATAGAAAATGTGGCTGGAGTGTGGATGACGTCATACCCGGAAGTGATGGTCCCGAGAATTTGAAGATTTTGAAAAAGAGGCAGTTTGGAGTTGACTGTGGGCCAGGCAGGTGACAATTTTGTCTCTGCCATTGTGGCATAGAGAATTGAGTTCTCTGCCATGGAGTCGAGAGTTGGAAGGTTGACTTTGGGCTATGTAGACAGACAGTTGAGAGATTGAGTTCTCTGCCATGGAGTCGAGTAGTTGGGGTTTCGACCTTTGAGGCATACGGTTAAGTTTTTCGGGTCCCAACCAGCCAAGATGAATTGAGATCTAAAACTCCACGAGATGTGCTGAGCGTTTGGGTGCTGTTAGCATAGTTTTAAGAATTGTGTCTCTCTTCTCATTTCGAAGAAGTCCAGAAGTTCATAAACGTTCGTACCCGTGCTTCTGTCTGTGTATTTGCCTTTGTAAATGTATTTTTATTGTTGTTATTGATATTACTATGGTTGTGAGTTAACAACATTAGTTCACAATCGTTTTAAACATGTTAACACTTAGTGCTTATTCTTAATATCAATATTTTAAGAGCTAAAATATTAATTGATGTATTTACCAACACCTCCGCACTAACATAATATTACACAAAGTCAATTTTTAAGCAATGATTGAGAAATTTGAAAGACAAAACCGGTTGCCAATATCGAGGATATTTACCCATAGCTGGAGGGAGGATAGTTTGATTCATAGTTTTCACAAGTGTCATCGGGCTATGTAAAATTCAATCAACTACGTTCAGGATTTGAAGTCGTGTTACCATGTCCATTTCTTAAGACGATAAGCATTACACCAAATGGAACTTCATAAAAATATTAACGTATGTATTTACCCAACCCCTCTGTAATGATGTGATACAAGGCCAATTTTCAAGCGAAGTGAAGCTGATATGAATTTAGTTTTCCTTCTTTTAGGCTGGTTGCCTTAGCAAGCCAAAAAAAACCTAAACTGTTCTTCTATTTAAGCATAGCTTAAAAAAGAAGAGATGGATTCATGCTTTTCCTTAGAGTATTAGCGCAAATTGCAGAGCAAACAGCCCTGACCAGAATTTGAAATCGGATCTCTGATTCCATTTCTAACGCAGATAACCGTTACACTAAGTATGTATCAAATATTAATGTAGTAAGAGTCACTCTTACTATCATCTCAAACAGATCTATTTCATCCTTAGGTAGGACTCTAACGGGTACTCCCGCTCCAAGTTAAAGTGAACTTGAGATTAATGGCAATAAATAGATAATCTACATCCCCCAGATCTCCACAGCTGGGACCTCACTCCTAGATGCAATTTAGTGTTATACCCAAGACACAATGACTTAGTAACGGTCATTAATTTGGGGGCAAACATGTTCTAGATAATAATAATTAAAAAGAAAACGTATAACATGTTTAGAAGGGGATTAAAAATCGAAGCCTGTAACATCAGCCCAACCAAACCCGTTAATAATTACGATGCAGACGGTGGGATTAAAATGGGGTTGAAAAATATTTATTTATGCCTTTTCATTAATATACCCGAAGTATTTGGTGATTATGTCTCTTATGGAATAACAGTAAGTCCTCCAAGTTCTGCTGCAGTTTCACAGAATCTCAAAATTAGCAATCTAGGCAACAAGTCCTTCTCATGTCCCGATTTTCTTCACTTTATCTTTTGATGGCTTTGACATAGAAAGTATGGTTCAAAACTCCTACAATCATATATATTTATAAGTTCTCGGAAAAATTTTTATTATGGCACGTTGCGACGAGTTCGAAATGAGTAAAGAAAATATAAAGTGAAAAGAAAACATGCCTGACTGAAAAAGTTGATTATCCGTTTACGATGACAGTTTGTTGAGTGACAAACGAGACACGTCAAAAGAAAATCATGATAAAGGTCAGTCAGCAAATACGAAATGTATCGAAATGAGTTTAATAACTGAAGCTGTATCAACCAAAACTATAAAGAAATTACACTTTGTCTATTCTCATTTGTTCGCACAGAGTTATATGATATCAAGTATTTAATTTGCACACAGTTGTATGATTTAAAGTATTCCCATGAAATACTAATAATTTATACACAATTACATTGGTCTAGTGGGTAGAGTGTTTGCCAATGGTCCGGGAGACCTGAGTTCAATCCTAGGTCGCGTCATACCAAAGACTTTAAAAATTGTACTTGATACCTCCTTGGTTAACACTCAGCAATATAAGGTAGGTATCAAAGGTAAAGTGGAGCAATCCAGGGAAAGAAGTAGCGCCCTCCCCTACACTTTGGTGTCGTAGCAATTGAAAAGGGAGCTTTCAGGTCACTCTCGACTAAAGGGAGACAACTTTACTTTATTTACTATATGGTCTATATAATCATTTGCAAGCACCTTGTTATAATGTACCATATTCGCAATTAACGCTATGTGCGAAATGGACATATAATGTTCATTACTATAGAATATATAAAGAACATAGGAATCTCGGATTTCGAAAACACGTAAGGACTTCTTGTTCAGGTTCGAAACCTTTTAATTAACTTTGAGTTAAAGGTTTTGACGTAAGGAGGAGAGACACAATATTCTATGCTGTCTTATTCATTTGGCCCCCATCTCGAGCGGCCCCCATAGGGCACACGTTCGCCTCGCGTACGCGAGCTCCAAAAGTCGATCCTTCTCGTTTGGCGTATAGTACTCGACTCTTACTTTCTTCAAATTCTCACGCAACCTCTGCGCGCTTCCGGTGCGTGACGTCACCCGCACCTTATCACCCAGTATCGTCTCGGACTGTTATGACATCTGAGTGACACCTCCATCCGCCCGCGCGCGCCCGCGTTAACACCTGCTTCAATGTTACACCCAACCAACCCATGTGCTGAGCCGAAAGTTTCTCAGCCTAACTAAACTCGAAGGCATGAACCCAAATCCCTCGGCTAGACTTCAATAAGACTTGAAAACTAACTATATCAAAGCAAAAGCAGACAATACGAAACAACATAACAGATGTAGGTTATGAAATGATAGAGATGAAATAATCAATCCCATAATAAGTTAATGCAATCAGCGCAAAAAGAGTATAAAACTAGACACAACTGGGTGGGGAAGGTTTAAATTTGACCATACGAACAAATGGTATATACACAACCCAGAATCCTTCCTTGAGAATGAGATGCACAAAATTCTCTGGGATTTTGAAACACAAACAGATCATCTAATTTCGGCCAGACTTAGTAATTGTAAAAAGAACCTGCTAAATAGTGGACTTCCACGTTCCGACTGACCACATTAAAATTGAAAGAAAGCGAAAAAAGACATAAGTACCTAGACCTTGCTAGAGAACTAACAAAACGATGCAACATGAAAGTGACGATGATAGTAATTGTATTTGATGTGCTCGATACAGTCATCAAAGCATTGGTACAGAGATTTGAGAACTTGGAAATAATAAAACGCGTGATCATCCAAACTATAATATTATTAAGATCAGACAGAATACTGTGAAGAGTCCAGGAGACTTGAGGAGACTTGCGGTCACTCAAACTTCTGTGAGAAACCATGAGCTAAAACTCTGAAAAAATTATCATAATAATAAGAAACAACGTTTGTAAGTAATTATAGCTTCAAGTAACTATTGTTAATACAAATAATATGCACCCAGTTGTATGAGTTCATATATTTCTCTCCAATAATTTTTAAATCGATCAATTTGATCAGCAGATGAGACCTTTCTAAGTACTAACACTCTGAATCAGAGTAGAACTGGGAGTAATGACACTCCCCAGAGCACTAAAACTGGAGCCTCAACATTGGATAAATTTGAGTGTCCTATAGAGGACAATTGTTTTCAGAGGTTAGAGCGGTCGTACTCTAAGCCGAGACAACAGAGATTGTTATAGTATGGAACGCAGTCAAACAGATGTAATTGGTGGAAATAAAGAGAGAAAAGAAACCACGACACACAGAGAAGGTTGTCTATGCATTTACAATGATGGTCGTGAATTGAGAAAGGCTTGAAACATATTAAAATGTCAAAAGAATTGTGTGATAAAGGTCGGTCCGCACACTTTATATATAGTCCACAGGATCCGAAATAGCGAAGATGAATTTCACGGAACAGAATACCCAACGGGAGTAGGAGTGATGTAAAAAAGACGAACTGAGAACCATCTCTGCCTCCTCTTCCTCTTCCTCCTCCTAATACAATTTTACGATCACTGCTTAGTAAACCCAGGGGATTAAGTAATACTGAATTTTTATTAGTTTATTTTGAACATATAACAAATTTAAAGTTTAATTTCTGAATTTTCAAAATATCTCATATCTGAATTTTTTAAGAGTCATCATCATCATTTTGTCGTGCCACCAGCACGGATATCCCTCGCCCTCTCTCGCCAACCCTCCCTATCGTTCATCGATTCTGGCAAGTCCTCAGGGCTACACCCCGTATCCTCACAGAGCTGCTGTATGTAGGTTGGAGCTGGTCGCTCTGCTTTTGCTCGGCCGTGTGAGGGGGTCCATAGGAGTACATCACTAATGAGCTCGCCCCTGCTTCCCCAGCGGTGTCCTGCATGTCTGGGTCTTTAAGAGTAAATATAGTTAATGGCAGCAAAAATCAAAGTTTTTGCTGCCCAGTCGATTCACTTCAGAAGGATAAGATTCCCCCCACTAAAAAGGAGGGGTCTGAGTATGACACTAAACTTTATCTGATGGCGTGGCTCTAGTTCTGGAGCTCTTGAGACTAAGGAGTGTCCCTTCGTTGCGATTACTCCCTGGTCCACTTTGACTTGGAGTTGTATAACTTATTACAGTCGCATCTATGGGTCAAATAGATATGTTTGCAAATTAATTGTATTAGATAGGAATACTTAATATCATATAACAGCAAAAGATCTTAAGAAACTATACTAGAATATAAATATAAATGTGCTATGTACGAAATTCCCGAACCTATAGACATAAGATAACCCCAGACTGATTGAGATGCCGTTAAAATCAATCAATCAATTTTTGCTATATAATTGATTTATTAATATTTATGTATTAGGATTGTCTAAAAAAAGAGATAATAATAAAAGATTTTTTATTGTACAAGATAAACTGGACCATTTTTTGATATTCATTAGCTACGAGAAAAATTCCCGTGTGTGTGTGCGTATGTGTGTGTGTGTGTGTGCATTGCGCTACAGTTAAGTTTCTTGTTTTTCTAAACAACGATGACAAATTCTTTTAGTTATAAATTCTATTGAAGTGGCTTAAGCTTAACAACCACCTTCGATGGCCTTTAAGTGTCTGATTTCATTATAGCAATAAGCAAGCACCGTATACCGTCAGAAATCGAGATAAGGACGCTGAAACCAATAATGAAAATAATTGTTCATAATAAAATTCCGATTACAACCGTGATGATCGCATATTATGATAATATCAAGTC
This sequence comes from Sepioteuthis lessoniana, assembly GCA_963585895.1. NCBI lineage: Eukaryota > Metazoa > Mollusca > Cephalopoda > Myopsida > Loliginidae > Sepioteuthis > Sepioteuthis lessoniana. The sequence goes on from OY757910.1 coordinate 12,463,660, forward strand.
GAATAAAAAAAATGGCAGACACCGTGAATTAATGATTAAGTAATCTGACTTAAAAGAAAAATTACAGAATCGGAATATCAATGAAACTCGGTGGCCTCAAGTTAATCCTCATGTTCAAGTCAACATCGAACTGTTTTTTTGTTTTGTTTTATTATTATTATAATTATTGCACTAAAGCACTAATTGCTTAACGAACTATTATCAATTTTTATTCAACTTACAGTCAAATGAAGGCACCGACTGCAACATATACTGAAGTTAAGCAGTGATGAAGATACTCTGTGCCTAGACTGAACAATGGTTATTTGCTGAGCCTTAATCGATAGAATTTAGAATAAGTTGATGATCTCTTACAAATGGGTACAAACTCCACAATCAGAAGTATCCTTGCTGATTCGGTTTCTTAGTTAAATGAAATATCAATCTTCGAGGGTTACTAATTAGCAAAGCTATTCATTTAGAAGAACAGCGGTGATACTGTTTGACCCATTGCTAGGGGAATAAAGGGGATTCATGCCTTTCTCTAGGGCATTAGTCTGAAAGTGAACGTAATAGAGTGACTGGAGTTCGAACATGCTTACTATAAAGCCACAGTCCAGCATATTAACCACTGCACCATGAGAATTCACCCGAAGAATCTAGGGTATGACACTAAATGTTATTTGCTGGTGTAATTCCAATCGTTGTTCTCTGGGGAGTACTGGGTCAGCATCTTTTTGCAATTCCTTGCAGGTCCACTCTGACCCGGAGTGGTAGTACGTTTTAGAGTCTCGTTTATGGTTCAAATAAATATATTTGAAAAATGTTAGATTTATTTGTTTTCTAATTTAATGCCATAACAAACTTGGTAGGTTATTTAATGCCAAATCCAACCTTCTGGAAGGACAGTTGTGGTACTATTTAATCCGTAGCTGGAAGGATAAAGATATTTGTCCGAAAGTGAATGTAATACCACGACTGGAGTTTGAACTCGCTTACGACGATTCCGCAGTCCAGTGCTTTAACCATTACACCAAGAGGACACCACCAATATTCGATATAAATACTTGGAAACGTTACTATGTGCAAACATTACTTTCAAATAGGAATAGGTATTTGTAACAATCATCATCATCATGTCACGTGATGAGCATGGATATCTCTGACCCTCTCTTGCCACTCCTCCCTATCACCCTCTGCTTCTGGCTGGTCCTCAGAGCTACATCCCGTATCGGCACAGTGCTGCTGTATGGAGGTTCGAGCTGGTCGTCGTGCCTTTGCTCAGCTATGTGAAGGGGTCCACCAGAGTACATCACTTATGAGCTCTTCCCTACTTCTCCAGCAGTATCCCGCGAGTCTGGTTCGTCTAACTTTGATAGTTTTCTTGATGGGTGGTTGGTAGCCGTACAGCTGCTGCTTTGTGGGGTACTGTCTCCAGGACTTGTTCAATATTACTCGCAGCATTCTTGTGTCAAGCTTTTTCGCCATGCGTTTAGTCAGCGTCCATATAGTGCATCCATACCCCCGTATCGACACGACCGCTGCTTGGAAGAAACTGTGCTTTATTTTATCAGTCAGACCGAAAGTCTATTGATAGCTGTTTTTGATTTTTTGTTTTTATTTTTATTTTTTTTTGTTTTTGTTTTTTTGTTGTTTTTTTTTTTTTTTGTCTTTTGTCTTTTGCACATTAAAATCATTTTAATCATTGTTATAAGGATACAGCACTTGTTAATCTGTGTTTGATATTGTTTTATTTATTTATTTATTCTATTTTATTTTATTTCTAAAATATTTTGAAAATCCTCTTGGTTGGATTTTCTCAATTGAAAACATTATCTTTTTATTTCTATAATTAAATATTTGTCTTTACGTCACTTTCTACAGGTGTGTGTTTCGTGCTTCTAAGGTTCTCCTTATTCTGGCTATACACAACCATACATATTCCCTTTTTTCTTTTTAGACGCTTTGAAAAGTATTGGTGGTTGGGTGGTTTGTGGGTTTTAAGGCATATCAACCTTTGTAGGTTATTTAACGCCAAATCCATTTTATGTAAATAATTCAGTTTAGCATGAGTACACAGTTTAGTTGTCAAAAACATTTCTACTTCAAACTATTCAAGCAGTAATATAAAATAATTCAGTTTAGTGTAAATACAGTTTCAATGTCAAAACACTGTTCTTTCAAATAATTCAGTTTAGCATAAGCACGCACTTTAAATGTAAGTACGGTTTAATTGCCAAAAACATTTCTATTTCAAGCTATTCAGTTTACTACAACAATTCAGAGTTCTATTTAACCCATAGATAGGGCCCTATCAGGTGCTACCACGCCGGGCCAGAGTGGACCTGGGAGCGATGGCAATGAAGGGGTGCTCCGTACTCCCCAAAGCCCCAGCATTACTGGGACCTCACCATCAGACAATTTAGTGTCATATCCAGGACACTTTGAAAAGTATGATTTTGGCTTTGAAATTCAGTGTCCACTAGATAAATAATCCAATTTCAACAGAAGCATTTATTTTGTTAATTCTTTTATTGGCTAATATCATCAACATCATCTTGCCGTGCCATCAGCACGGGTATCCCTGGCCCTCTCACACCATCTCTCCCTATCGTTCATCGCTTCCGGCAGGTCCACAGGGCTACCCTCCTTATCTTCACAGAGCTGCTGTATGTAGGTTCTAGCTGGACCCCTTGCTTTTGCTCAGCCATGTGAAAGGGTCCATAGAAGTACATCCCTTATGAGCTCGTCCCTACCTCTCCAGCAGTGTCCTGCATGTCTGGTTTGTATAACTTTGAAAGTTTTCTGGATGGGTGGTAGGGGGCCGTATAGCTACTGCTTTGTGGGATGTCGCCTCCAGGATTTGTTCAATATTGCTCGCAGCATTCTTGTGTAGTTGCCGTCAAGCTTTTTCTCCAGCCTTTTAGTTAGCGTCCATTGATTGCATCCATATAGCAGTATCGACACGACCGCTGCTTGGAAGAACTGCAAAACTGTTGTCTCTTTGGCATAAATACTAAATACTTTTTTCATCATTAATTACGGAATTAGTTGTCATCAGCTGAGTGATAATTCTTGATATCAAACCGTGTTTCCCCTGTGACGTATGCAGTCCAGGTCTTAGTTTGAAGATAAGAAAAATTAGGGATGAATTAATATTAATTCGATGGTTTTCAATCAGTGGTGCAACCTGAAAAATATCATTATTATTCATTTCTAGATCAACACTGTGATTAATTTTGGAGTCAGAAAGAATATTCAGTTGGTATCAGAACCCACAATGTTCAAAATTCTAACAATTCATGCTTTTATCAGATTTCAATCCTTTGTATCTCTAAGAAATCCGTACTATTTTAAAACACCATTGCCTATACCAATCACACAAAAAAGAGCGCTGATTGAACGGTCACGAGTCTTTCAGCGAATATACTTTCTCTTCTTCCGTTGCTTTAATAAAAAAAATTCCATCGTTATTCAAGCAATATTTTTTCTCCATCATATAGTCCTGATGAAGGTTTAATAAAGGCGAAACGTTTTAACGTTGAATTTACCATCAAATTAAATTCATCACATTTGGAATACTTTGTTTTTCTATTTTCTTCATACTGTCGAATTTATTTCCATAATTTAATTCCATATATATATATATATATATATATATATAGTGCAATTAGAAGGAAACTCAAACCTAGTTATGTTGTTTTGACCCCTTTGCCATCGCCTGAGAATTTAATTTTTTTTTCCAGTACACTTATGAACTGTAATTCCACATTTTCTGTTCTGCAACCTCAAGTATAAAATTTAAAAAGTAATCTGACGAGGCAGAGTGTACAGACATATTCTCCGGCGAAATAAATTTATAATGACAACCAGGTTTGAGTTTCTTTCTAATTGCACTATATACGCTCTGAATATGAATATTAATTTGGTTATATACATATAAGGGAATAAGTGATGTAACAATAGCCATTCACCGAGCACTCACATAGATTTATATAATATTCCTCATATTTTCTATACAAGAATAATCCACACCCATTGTCTTCGGACGCTGACTGGATATATATATATATATATATATATATATATATATATATATATATATATTATTGAACATAATAGACACTTTTTGTCTACATATTTTGTTTGTTTGTTAATCTTTTCGAATTGCTGATTTCAATCTTATGATATTCGGCGGGAATCGTTTGAGAAACCTTCCATAGTTAGTTATTTCCCAAGTACTTTCTGCCCAACTTTGGGCCATCATCAGGAGAGGATGTATTACAAAAGTGATGTAGATGATGGAGTGCTGGAGGTGCCCGTGATGTAATGGTTATCGTCGTAGGAAATGGACACGGTGACATGAGTTCAAATCCTGGACAAGACTAATTGCATTTCACATAACACTAATACCATTGGGAAAGGTATAAATCCAAATATTCTCCCTCCAGCTATGGGTAGATAGTAGGGGAGACTAAGTTCTTGGTGAGGCAACTAGTCTAGGAGAAGGAAAACTCTGAATTCAAACTTGTTAAACTCCGCTTAAAAATTGACCTTGTGTCATATCCTGCCCGAGCGGAGGGGTTGGTAAATATGATTATTAAACTGATGTAACTTTTGTACGTATATTACTACTTGGTAAGAATGAGCGTTTATACGGCTGTACTGTGTGGCGTTTATTTTTCAAATTTGCTTCTATGAATAGCGCTAGTAGCTAAAGATATTCAAGTACATTAGCACTGCTTTCAAAATTAATTATATTCTATTACTTCTATAACAAAGTAGTAATATACATACAAGAGTTACATCGCTTTTGTAATACATCCTCTCCTGATGATGGCCCAAAATAGGGCAGAAAGTACTTGGGAAATAACTAATTATGGAAGGTTAATCAACCAATTCATATTCAACCGACTATCATAAGATCGATACGGCAATTCAAATGGATTAACAAAAAAATATGTAGACAAAAATGTCTATTATGTTCAATCAAGTATGTATCAATGAAGAAATGCAGCCAAAATACACACACACACACACAAATATATATATATATATATATATATATATATATATATATATATATATATATTCTTTTCTTTAAAGAAAAAACCAAAGACGAAGAATGAAGAAGTCCTGTTATATTTTTCTTTGTGTTTTAGGTTTAAATCAGAAACACAAAACAGGATGGAAATAAATTTATAACCCTAAATAACCGGTCTTTGGTTTTTTCTTTAAAGAAAGTATTGCTCTGTAATATTAGTTACATTGAGCTCTCTACCAGTAAAATTTAAATTTTCAGCCTTTGAATGATTTTCTTGTCCTAAAGGAATTACTCCCAACTCTGGTTTAACTGGACCGAATAATACCTATATATATATGTGTGTATATTACACGATTAGTCTCATTACTTAATAGACCAACTTTGTTAAAGAAACATCAAGAATAGTTGAGCCAGAAAAAATATTAAGAATGACTGGAAGGAAAGAAGAGAAAAAACCAAGGGGACTTTTTTTTAAGGATGAGAAGAACAAAATATAGAAAGTAAAGAATTTATAAAACAACCAGAAAGGAAAGTAGGAAAAGAACATAGCAAAAAGAAAGATGAACGAACAGAAAGGTTAGATCACTGGAGAAATGCTTAATTTGCCGATCGATTCGTCTTCATCCATCCCAATCACATGTTTACTGAATCTTACGGTTACTTACTAGAAATAAGTTCCAATCGATTGATTAGATCAATGATCGATACCTTAGTCCATATAAAAATCAATATTTTGCTTTAATCCTCTTATGCACAGAATGAGAAAAGGTAATCGTTATTTAGTTAAGAAACGACGGAACAATTTTTTTAATACAAAAACCCACTTTCATTAAAACAAAAAAACAAGCAAAATTATTCACTAATTGCTTGATATCAATGTATGAACAAAATATTGACACAAATCTAATCTGGCTAAGTAGATTTGAACTTAGTCTTAATATTGAATGGGTTGGTTTCTTTGTTTAATGGCATATCAACTCTTTTTAGGTTATTTAATGCCAAAGCCATTCTCCTAGAAGAACAGTCGTGGTACTATTTCACCCATAGCTGGGAGGATAAGGGGGTTCATCGCTTTCCCAAGGATATTTGTCCGAAAGTGAACATAATAGCGCGACTGAAGTTCGAACTCGCTTACTACGATTCCGCAGTCCATCGCTTTAACTATTACACCACGAGGACACACCCTAGTATTTAATAGTTGGCTTATATCATTTAATAATAACTAAATAGTAACGAGCTCGGCTCAAAACAGTGCAGTTTCTGATTTTCTCTGTTCTTTCATAATCTATTTATTTGATTTTTATCGCAGTTAAATAAGATTAAAAAAGGTTTAAAACCGGAATTATTGTTCTTCACCTTCCATGTTTTTTCTTCCTTTGTTAATTTTTGCCTTTCTTCGAGTCAACTGATATATCTCATCTCTAGATTGATTGGTTGATCTTAACGGCATATCATTCCGTCTAGTATTATTTTATGCTTAGAGGTTAGGGAATATCGCTCATTCTACCGACATATTTTTCTTTGTGTTGTTTCATAATTGTTATTTTTGTTTTGCTTTTTACCAACAGTTCCGTCGATTGACCTATACATGGGACCCTAACACGTACTACCATTCAAGAAAAGAGTCGACCTGGGAGTAATAACAATAAAGATGTACTCTACACTCATCAGATCTACAAAACTAGATCCCCACTCTGAGCTGCAGTTTAGTATCATACGCAGGACAGAACTTGGGTGGGGTTTCTTACGCATCTTCAGAGGATATAGACAGCACATTCTGAAATGGTGTAGCTTATATTTTGCTCAATGCCACAATAACAGAGCTCTTAATTGGTAATAATAGTCAATTTGTAATAATAGTCAGTTCGCTATCGATAACTCTACAACGATGGGCCAAGTGTGGGGTGCCCGATGAGAATCGAACTCTTTCTACTAATGGATCCTCGAGACACCATGACGGGGTGCCCACAAGGCAAGACGTTGTCGTCAGATTCTGTTCTTATAAATCTGAAGAAGATAAAATTGCTTGGCATTGTATAAGTCACTTACTAGATAGTTTTGTCTTGTAAATATTCACGGTGATTTGAAATCTTATTCCAGACTGTCCCTTTTATAACTGTATTGTTCACATTAATTACTTGACCAAAGACGTCCTAGTGCTGAACTCTACAGGGCAAATGAGGTAGAGGCCTAAATTCTTTAAGATTACAGAAAAAGCAGAATCAGACAAGGTTAAAGCAGGTGGTCGCGGTCAGGAAAACAAACTAAATGTGTAACTATGAAAAATCGACAGAAATGACCGATGTTGCTTGGCTTGATTTGTCAATGTCGAAGAAGGCATATGTCTTTTTCAACCCGATGAAATTAATGGGTGGAAGGGCAGCGATTTCATGGGGGGAAAGAAGTGAAGGAAGCGGGGGGGATAGCGGTTGGAGTAGGGTTGGTAGGTTGGGTTGGGTGGTTGGCGGTATTCGATGCAGTAGGTTTTTCTTTTTTGCGCGAAAATGTTTCCATTGATTCACACATCATTCTGTGAGGAAATCAATTTTAGTTCCGAGAAATCTTTTTTTTTTTTCCAACTCACTCGAATGCTTCCCTAATTAAGTGGAACCAAAGAAGTTGAAGAAAAAATGTAGTTTTATTTTGGCGATCAACGACATCATTTATTTCCATTTTTGTACGTACGTGTACGCACAGATACGATCGCGCACTCTCGCAGACACGTACATCCAAGAACACATACATGCAAGCAAGCAAATACAACAACAAATATATATATATATATATATATATATATAGAAAGAGAGAGAGAGAGAGAGAAGTATTTTGTAAAATATCATAGGTGCATGTATTTACCCAAATTCACCATCACGAGTAGAATATGACACAAGGTAAGATTTTAAGCGAAGTACAACCGGCTTGAATTCAGTTTTCTTTCTCCTAGACTATTTACTCTACCAAGGCTACAGAGCCAGTCTGCCCTACTACTAATTTATAAGTATAAAATTTAAGAACAGCAGATGCTAGAAAATTTGTATGTATTTACCTATATCCTCCTTCCACAGGCAAGATGTGACACAAGGTCAATTTTTAAGTAGGATACAGATAGTTTGAATTAAGATTTTCTCTTCTACTTCATTGGTTGCCTTACCAAGATTTAAGACCTCAGTCTATCCTACTATCTACTAATAGTAAGTTGGCGACCGTAGTTGAGGGCGACCAGAACTCTCCTTTTTCAATAGCTACTACACCGATGTGTAGGGGCGGGCGTTACTCCTTTCCCTGGATTGCTCCACTTTATCCTTGATACGTACCTTATATTGCTGAGTGTGAAGCAAGGAAGTATCAAGTATCATTTTTTGAGTCTTTGGTATGACGCGACCTGGGATTGAACCCAGGTCTCCCGGACCATTGGGGAACACAGATAAATTTATGGCTTTCCTAAGTGCATTAGCGTGATATGAAACACACAGAGCTTCGACCAGGGTTTTAACTAGAGTCACCGATTCTATTCACCACGATTATAACCGTAACACTAAGCATGCCTCGTCTATCTTAAATGCCATTAATGTATGCGCTCTCTAAGTACACATACACAACTAGTCAAAATGTCCTTAGTGAATACATGAATCTGTGCCATGGATAAATAGTAAGACTGACGGAGATGTTTAGCTTTGATTGGCAACCAGTCTCGAAGAAGGAGAACTTGAATTAAATGATGAGAAATTATGCCAATATTGCCTTATGATAGCACAGTAACAGGAATGTTAATATTTAAGATGAATTTTGAAAGCTACAATCGGACTTTTTAAGTAAAAATAATCCCAGGTCTGTGTGTAAACAAATCAACTGAACTGCTTTACGGAGTTGTGTATTAGCTCTGAGGTATTCATTAATGGGAACTCATAAATATAGGCCTTGTAGTTAGTAGAGAGCTGGCTAATGGTCCGGAAGGCCAGGGTTCAATCCCAGATCGCGTCGTACCAAAAACTTTAAAAATAGTACATGATACCTCCTTGCTTAACAATCATTAATATAAGGTGCGTATCAAGGGAAATGAGTAGCGCCCTCCCCTACACCTCGGTGTAGTAGCTATTGAAAAGGGAGCCTTCTGGTTGCGCTCGACAATGGTCGCCAACTTTACTTAATAGTACTTGATCCGGGGAGAGAAGTCGAACACTTGGAGATATAGATGAGCTAAGGAGAGTCTCAGAAAAAAATGACAAAATTCCTACGGCCAGTCACAAATAATTCTAAGAATCTCTAAGAAAACTAAAAACCAGGATGTTGTGTGTAAGAAGGTTTTCGTTGGATTTCTTTCTCATCCCACACATAACCATCCTCTAGTTGGATGGCTGCAGGTGACGGCGTTGTTTACTTTTAGATGCAAGTGCATAAGGGGGCATGTCTATGAGTTAATGTATTTTGTTGTTTTGTCTTTAACAATGGCATGTGCGAATGGCGTTTTGGAACAGATATTTTCCTTAGAAGCAGTCGCTTACGCTCTTGAAATTCCATTGCTTAAATTCTTCACAGTTATATATAATTGGTGGATCTTACTTTACATGGATCAGCGTGATTTTTCCCTTATTCTTTTATACATTATATATGATAAGACCTAATGCACCTTGTTAAATGTATATAAATGTGAAGGCAATAAAAAAAGTTATATATATGTAAATATGAACACAGTCCTGTGTGTAGTTATATATAAAAATCCAAGTCAGCTGAAACTATAGAATATACCGATTGCATCGCTTCAGAGTGTCCTGGTTAAACAATTTGATAGCAAGGCTCCAGGCTTTGAGATTTAGGAAATGCTGAGTACCCCTTCAGAGCCATTGTTCCTAGGTACACTCTGACCTGGAGTGGTAGCACCTGATAGGGTTCTATCTATGGCTCAA
>OY757910.1:12478586-12506086 GCA_963585895.1 Sepioteuthis lessoniana
TTGCGAAAGGTATGAATCCAATTATTCTCCCTCCAGCTAGGGGTAAATAGTAGGGCAGACTGGGTTCTTCAGCCTTGGTGAGGCAACTAGTCTAGGAGAAGGAAAACTGTGAATTCAAACCTGTTAAACAATGCTTTAAAATTGACCTTGTGTCATATCCTGCCCGAGCGGAGGGGTTGGTAAATATGATAAGTCTCTCAAAAGGCTAACGTAACCAGTGAAAGCGATCAACCTCCCTTGAAAATCAGCTTTCGAAATCCTGGCTTTAATTTGACTTTGAACATTGATCTCTGACATTGTTGAGAAACATGTGACTATGTCAGCAACCATACGAAGCCTCCTCCGCGGAGATAGATTTGTGTACACATGACTAGATAGCAGAGTACCTTTGGAAAAACATGAGACTTTCATGGACTTTTCCTGTGTTTGTCATTCAGGAAGTGACCTTTTTGACGACGTCTCAGACTGAACTCTCTTAATATGAGCATGTAAAAAGTGAAATGCTCTTTTCAAAGTTCATGGCACTGAAGGAGCCAAACTTTTATCAGATTGGTTTGTCCTATCAATCAAAACTCGAAAAACTTATTGGTTACTTTCAGATTTAATGTAGTGTAAACTTTAGGAATGACTGAACAACAGGAAACAAATCCAACGATTAATGGCTTTTCGGACCAATATTATTAATCACTATTCTAAGAAAATATCAATTACCTTAGGGTTGTTGATATCTCATTTGTATAAAGGATTTGGGCATCATACATTATTCGATTAGATGAGATTTGGTTTGGTTTCTGTGTTTTATGGGATATCAACCTTCGTATGTTATTTAATGCTAAAGTCATCCATGTAGAAGAACACCAGTGTAACTGTTTAAACTATTGATGGGGGAATTAGAGGGTTCATGCCTTTCAGAAGGGTATTAGTCCGTGACCGGAGTTCGAATTCGCTTACTCAAGCTCTTTGGTCATTACATTTCACTACTGAGATAAGGGTTCAAAGAGTTTGAACAAATGAAGTAACTTTTATACATATTTACCCAACCCCTCCGTTCGGGCAGGATATGACACAAGATCAATTGCATCAAGGCTTGAATTCACAGTTTTCCTTCTCCTAGACTAGTTGCTTCACCAAGGCTGAAGAACCTAGTCAGCTCAACTATTTTACCCATAGCTGGAAGGAGAATAGTTGGATTCATACATTTCCCAAGGGTATTAGTGCAATGTGAAATGCAATCAGGATTTGAACTCGTATCACCGCGTCCATTTCCTACGACGATAACCATTACACCACGGGCACCTCCCCGAAGTAACTTTATATAGGTTTGTCTTAATCACGAACTTTTGGCTGATCAGTTTTTCAGCCTTCTCCATGAGGAAAGTCAGAATGGAAGGAAATGGTCATTACGAGTCAAGCAGCTGTTTGGACGATTGAAATAATTGGTTTGGTTTATTTTACGACACATCAACAATTTAGGGGCTATTTAATGTCGAAATTTGATTCATTAGTAAATGTTAAAGAATAATCCTAATTAGTTAAACTTTGAACATCATTTTTAATTGGCTTTGTTTATTTGTCTTGATTGATAAAAATTTCTACACACAGATTAATATGATATCAAGTTTTCCTATCTAAAAAAAAATTTAAACATAGTTATATGGTTTTAAGTATTCCTATCTAATACTAACAATTTTCAAACAGAAATTCTTAAACAATAGATGTGACCCTAACGAGTACTACCACTCCAGATCAGAGAAAACCAAGGTTCCCGTGATATAATGGTTATGGTCGTGGGAAATGGACACGGCGACACGAGTTCAAATACTGGACGAGACTGATTGCATTTTACATAGCACAAATACCCTTGTGAAAGGTATGGATCCAATCATTCTCCCTCCAGCTATGGGTAAATAGCAGGACAGGCTGGGTTCATCAGCTTTGGTGAGGCAACTAGTCTCGGTGAAGGAAAACTCTGATTTCAAACCTGTTAAACTCCGCTTAAAAATTTGACCTTGCGTCACATCCTGCCCGAGCGGAGGGGTTGGTAAATAGGATCAGAGAAAACCAAGGAATAATGGCAACGAAAGAGTACTCCACACACCTCGAGAACGGGAACCTTATCGTATATTGGTTTCATTATTTAAAGGCATATCAACCTTCGTGGGTTATTTAATGTCAAAGCCATCCTTCTAGCAGTAATAGTATTTAGCCCACAACTGAAAGGATTAGGGAGTTCATGCTTTTCCCAAGGGTATCTGTCCGAAAGTTAGCGTAAAAGAGTGAGTGGAGTTCGAACTCGCTAAGTACGATTCCGCAGTCCAGCGCTTTAACCATTACACCACGAGGACACCCCCCTCGTGTATTGTTTTTCAACTAAAAATACATAAGTACGTGTCGATGTTATGTTCCTTTCTCAAGTTACTGACCACCCTTTCCCCCTGCCATTTGTTTGTCAGCGTATATCTCAACAAAGAAGTCCAATGCGTTAGTCACCATCCTCCAATAACTGTCGTGTCGAACTACACAGAAAAATCTGTTACAGTTATTGTTAACCATGACAGGTAACCTGTATATGTGTCCGTAAAACGTTGAAAAACACCTGCTTGTTAGAGCGCAAATGCAATGCAAAAGAGAGAATTCATGAGTGATGTTGGAACAGCACTTACACATGTTGATAGAAAAAGAAAATTTTAAATTTAGAAACTTGGTGTCTATCTGTCTATCAAAAGTTCTGGTAGACTTTTCCATCCCCTAATGAGCATTTGTTATATTGTTCTGAAAATTAGTCTGCATTCTCCCTGGGCCTATAAAAAGACCATTAATGTTCAATTTAATATATATATATATATATATATATATATATATATATATATATATATATATATATATATATATATATATATAAACACCAAATTTAGATATTTTTTTCTTACATAAATCAATTAAACTTTAAATTATAAGAGGTTTCCTTGTTTTATATAAGTGCGAGAACGTGCAACAGAAAAGTAAAATGGATATATTCTTCTGCTATTAAAAGACGAATGAAACACGAAAGAATATTTGAAGAAAAAAAACGAAAAAAAGTAATGTATGCTTGCCGTACAGTACGTGTGTGATGCTGTTATTTACTAAGCCTACTTGTCAGTGGAGCTTAGAATACACTGTCTGTTTTCACAGCAGACAGGTAAGATACATGGGATGGTGAGTTTACAGTTCTGAAGATCTGGGGTACACTCTGTCATTAATCTAGGGTACACTCTGAAACGGAATGCTAGTACCTGTTAGGGTCCCATCTCTGGGTCAAATAGATCTGCATAAAAATTATTCGTATTTGATTGGAGCTAGGGAAAAAAAATAAAGAAAACAATTAAATAAAAAAATGTAAATTTAGATATACAATGAACGTGATTCAATTTAACTAGTTGTAGCACAAGGTCATAAAAGTAGCACTCTATGTAAGCTTAAATAAGTTGTGGCACAAGGCTAGAGGTATAGGAGAACCTAGTGAGAATAGAACTCAAGAGGAAAGGATGACAAGCTATTATATGCCCAAAACACCCGTTATTTCTTGTGAAACCTTTTGCTGTAAAAGTAACATCTTTACTGGGTGAACTGCTCTAGTGCCAATACCACTCTAAATTAGATATGATTGATAGATTCAGTAATTCGAAAAGGCATGTCAATCCTTCTTGGGTCATTTTGTGCCTAGAGTTTAAGGAATAGCCTTCATAATATGTTCATATTTACATTATTTTTGTTTTGTGGTTTCTTAATGGTTTTAATTTCATCCAATCAAATACGAATCATTTTTTACTCATAGATGGGACTATAACAAATGCTACCACTCTAGGTCAGAGTGTGTCTAGGAGTAATGGCAATGAAAGATGGTTGGTTTGGATTGGTTTGGTTTGTTGGGTTTTATGGCATATCAACCTTTGTAGGTTATTTAACGCCAAATCCATTTTTATGTAAATAACCAGTTACATTTCAAACAATTCAGTTTAACATGAGTACACAGTTTAAGTGTCAAAAACATTTCTATTTCAAACTATTCAAGCAGTTATATATAACAATTCAGTTTTGTGAAAGTACAGTTTCAATGACAAAAACAGTTCAAAAGTCAAAACAGTTTTATTTCAGATAATTCTGTTTAGCATAAATACAGAATTTAGATGTCAAAGCAGTTCTATTTCGAGCAATTCAGTGTAGTATTAGTATGCAGTTTTAATGTCAAAACAGTTCTATTTTAAACAATTCAGTTCAGCATAAATACGCAGTTTGAATGCAAAAAAACAGTAAACGCCAACCACCGTTTAGTTCTATTTAACCCATAGATATGACCCTTATCAGGTGCTACCACTCTGGGCCAGAGTAGACCTGGAAGCGATGGCAATAAAGGGGTACTCCGCATTCCCCAAAGCTCTAGCATTGCTGGAACCTCCTCATCAGATTGTTTAGTTTCATATCCAGGACACTCGTTAGCGGGGGGGGTCTTAATCCTCTGCAGAGAAACACCCGACTGGGCAAGGCAATGAAAGATTACTTCACACTTCCCAGATTTTGAGAACTGGAGCCTCACCATTATCTAGAGTTTAGTGTCATACTTATGACAACCCTTTTTGGACGTGTCTTACTCCTCTCCAAAGGGTACAATTAGTATATTCTTTCTCCTATCGATGAAGCTACCAAACTTATAAAATGTTTAAAAATGTAATTACGTATCTACTTTCTTTAAAAGTGTATTTGGTTTAGAAAAGAATGATTATCATTTTCAGAATTGTTCCGAAGATTAAATTTATTTTTGTTCTGTTTTCTAATTGGTTCTTCATTTTCTGGGGTGGGGTATGATATATAAACCCTTGTAGGTTAATTAATGCCAAATCCTGTTTATAAATATATATCAAATATATGTAATTTGTAAAAAAAATCTTGTTGCTAACATTTTAAACGAATCTGGGTTCATTTTTTTGGCACACAGTTAAATGGTTTCAAGTATTTCTATCTAAAACGAACAATTCTATCGACTATTATTCATTTGTTGGCTCTCAGTTAAATGGTTTCAAATATTGCTTGCTATGTAACACTAACAATTTAACATCAGTCATTTATTTACACCCATTTATATGGATATACAGATGATTTCTAAGTTAATAGTTTGTTGGAGATTTAATTTTACGATGAGTAAAAACTAATTTGTTTCCACACTAATATTGCAATAGTTTCTACACCGTCATATCGTTTCAGTAATTAGTATCTAACATTAATAATTCCACTTAATAGAAATCATTTCTTTAAATACCGTGAAATGGTTACACGTATTACTATTTAAGGCTATTTATTCTATTCAACACTATTCATTTGTACACAGTCAAATGGTTCCAAGTATTGCAATGTATCACAATTAATTCAGTATGCCAGTCGGTTGGGGCTTTAGAATACATAGACTGCTTCTCAGCAGAGGAGTAAGAATGCCCCCCGCCCGCAACGAGTGTCCAGTTTATGACACTAAATACTCTGATGCTGAGGTTCCAGTAATGCTGGAACTTTGGGGAATGCGGAGCACCCCTCCATTTTCATCACTCCCAGGTCTACTTTGGCCCGGGGTGGTAGCACCTGATAAAAGTCCTTTCTATGGGTCTAATAGAACTAAACCGTGGCTTCGAGAGTTTACTGTTGTTGCATATTGACCTCTGACCTTGCCAAGCAGTCAAAATAGGAAATGCACCTGTGTAAATAACAGGAGCATCCGGTCGAGGAATATCAGGATATAACCTTGACTTTCGAGGGATTGAATTGAGTGCGAAATTGTGACGTTCGCAGGAAGTAGGCGGGCGTCAAATTGTTATATAACCCCGGCAACAGGAAGTTCAGGTCACTTGGAGAGAAGATGCTGGAATGAGGACAATGTCCTAGAGAGGCTAGGCCCGCAGGCCCCCGGTTGAGCAGCCCAGGAGAACGGGAAAGAAACGCTGTTATGGCCATAAGAGTGGGGGTCAATATGTTGCAGTTCTGTTCAGTCTCTAACTCACCTTTCACACAGTAAAACCTTTTGTAACCCTTTCGAACCCTTTCAAATAAAGTGAGAGGTATATTTTTTTTAAAGAAGTGTCTTCGCTCTTCCTTATTGTGTTGAATATGTTTCTGCATGCATCTGCATATGAGTATACAACACTGTTTTTGCATTTAAACTACATATTTATGCGAAACTGAATTGTTTAAAATAGAACAGTTTTAACATTTAAACTGCGTACTTATGCTAAACTGAATTATCTGAAATAAAAGTGTTTTTACATTTAACTTTGTATATTGCCCAGTCAGCTGGAGCTGTAGAATACATTGACTGCACCTCTGCTGAGGGGTAAGGCCCCCACTCCAACGAGTGTTCTGGATATGACAATAAATAATCTGATGGTGAGGTTCCTGTCATGCTGGAGCTTTGGGGAATGTGGAGCACCCTTTCATTTCCATTGCCCCCAGGTCCACTCTGGCCCAGAGTAGTAGCACCTGAGAGGGCCCTGTGAATGGGTCAAATAGAACTAAACTGCGTACTTATGCTAAATCAAGTTACGTTAAATAGAACTGTTTTGATATTTAAACTAAGTACTTATGCTAAACTGAATTGTTTGAAATAGAACTGTCTTTGACATTGAAACTTTACTTACATTAAACGGAATTTTTTTGAAATTTAACTGCCATGATATTTAACTGTGTGTGAACAAAATTTATACTCATCTTAAACTAATTGTTTGAATAATAACTGTTTGACTAAACTGAATGGCTTGAAATAGAAATGTTTTTGACAATTAAACTGTGTACTTACATTTAAACTGAGTACTTATGCTAAACTGAATTATTTGAAATGGAACTATTTTTGACATTGAAACTACTTACACTAAACTGAATTGCTTGAAATAGAACTGGTAATTTGTATAAAAATGGATTTGGTATTAAATAACCTACAAAGGTTGGTGTGCCAAAAAACCCTGACAACGAACCAACTACCTCAGCCACCTGAAACCTAACTAATCTAAAGACTAATGGAATAGATTACAAATTTGAAAAATTAATAATGATAATAATAATAATGGTTATACCAATTGTAGCTGGCGTGCTTGGAACAGTCACCGAAGGCTTGAAAAGGAACTGAAAATAACCTGGAAATCAGAGGACAAATCGACACCATCCAAACTTTACCATTGTAGAAATCAGCAAGAATACTGAGAAGAGTCCTGGAGTTCTGAGGAGACTCTCACTGTCACACAAAAGATCAGCCAACATAAGTGAGAAAATTAATGCTAATTATAATAGACACAAGAAAATGATAAATTTAAATATAACAGGGTACATAAATGAACAAATCACAAAATTAGTAAACTGTAATCCCTTAAGTAACGTCGCAGAATAAACTACAGGCCCGTTCCAAGAATGCATCATACAACGGTATATAAATGGATACCTACCACGTGGGAATAACTTGGTCAAAAGATTGCCGACGCAAGAAATTGACTGTTACCAAGCTCCGTTGATTCTATCTACGCCAACATATATATATATATATATATATATATATATATATATAAGTGTGTGTGTGTGTGTGTTCATTTGCATGTGATGTAAGTTTAACAGGATATACTTTCATATGTATACGCACGACGCATATATAGACTAATCTGTAGGTGTATAGTTTATGAGAAAGATGAAAGCTGTGGCCCAACTACATAAAATTACAATAAAGATGTGTCTTTTGTATTTCCTTGTCTTTTTACCATTCCAGTCTGGTTCGGTAAGTTCCTTCTCGACTACCTTTGAAGTATTCCTTTTGAAAACATTTTCCAAATGCCTCTTTAAAAAAGATTGTCAAATGCACTCCGACAAAATGAGACTCTTAACTTAATAAAAAGTAATTTCAAATTTTGTTATAAATTCTTAACAGTAATACTGTTAGTGTCATTCGTTTGCATCAGTCCATTTGCTCTTAAGTTTAGTTAAAATGAATGTACCAACTTTCAGATTATGATATATATATATATATATATATATATCATTATCATCAACATCATGTCGTGCCGCTTACCCGGATATCCCTGACCCTCTCTCGCCACTTCTCCCAATCGTTCATCGCCTTCGGCAGGTCTTCAGGGCTACATCCCGTATCCTCTCAGAGCTGCTGTATGTATGTTCGAGCTGGTCGTCCTGCTTTTGCTCGGCCATATATCGGGGTCCATAGGAGTACACCACTTATGAGCTCGTCTCTGCTTCTCCAGCAGTGTCCTGCGTGTCTGGTTCGTCTAACTTGGATAGTTTTCGTAAAAACTGCAGAGCCACAACTCTTACTGGTATAGCATTGCTCTCCTTCTAACTCGTATTCTACCTGAAATTGAGAAAATTCTTTAAAAATATCAGACAATTTGCGTAAAAATCAATCTGCAAATCCCTAGATTCTATCAGTCAAATCATCGAAGGAGAACGTGTAAAATATTTTCGAAGCAGCACTATAGTTTATTAATTTCTTTAAAGCAATTAATTCTATACACAGAGGAAATATGGACCAAGTACTTCTGGCCTATGGTACCCGAACAAAAATCTTACTATCATGTTGATGCTCTACAAAAACACGAAAGCAATTGTTCGTTCCATCGAGGGTGACACTGATGTCTTTGACATTGTAAATAGTGCCGTGCAAGGAAATATATACCATTTCCATTTATAAGAAATCAAAAGATCTAATGAAAGAAAATGGTCTCACACAAAAAAGATACGAACCAGACAATATCACTCAGAAACTGTCGTGGTGCAGATTACGCAGATAACCCAGCGCCTCTCGCAAATGCACCTATCTAAACCGAATGTCTATTATAAAGCCTGGAACATGAAGTAAGGGGCATTGGCCTCCCCGTGAGATCAGATAAAACCGAGTTCATGAATTTTCGTCAGGAATGTGCTATCTCCACTTTAAATGACAAACCTCTAAAATTAGTCGACTATTTCATATACATCGGTAGTAATATCTCATTTATAGTCAAAAGTTGTTGGCCAACCTCGAAATTCTAAAAGTCTTATTTTTAATGAAAAATGTTAAACACCCCAATGATTTTATAATACTAAATATAAGTCTTCTTAGGCCACATTAAATACAAATTAAACCAAAATAACATTAAAACTTCTAAAACTTTTGATTCATCAAAATGACCTCCTTTCGACGTTACCACGGCTTTATAAATTCTCGGCATTTTTTCCACTAAATACTGGATGTAGATTATAAATAATTCTAACGAGCTACACTGAAAGACTCGCCAGAGGTGAGCCGCACTTGTTGGTTGTTTAGCTCTGACTTTTCGATCAAGTTCATCCCACACCTGTTCAATGGGATTTAAGTCCGCTGATTGCGCCAACCAAGACACCAGTTAAAGGACATGCTGTTTCTCTGTGATTTTAATGTATCATTGGCAGAATAGATAGGATCGCTTGATGCTGTGTTATGCTATGATAGCTGGTCTGATTCAATTTACATTTTACTAGGTGCAAATCCCCGACTTTGCAATTGGTAAAAACCTCCCTCTTAACACACCTTTACAGAGCTTCCTCAATGCTTTACGGTGGTTGTGAGGGTTCCAGCGAAGAGTAGGTCAAACTCTTCGCTACATATAGACCCTCCTATTTGAGCCAAAGATTTCGAACATCGATTCACAAATCCATTTGTGTGCCTTGACCAACTGCAGCTTTTTGACATTGTTTTGCTTCCTTAAAAGTGGTTTCTTGACAGCAATTCTGTCATATAGGCTAGCTTTAGAGAGTCTTCTCATCACAATCAATGTTTACACATTTTTTTTCACGACACTGTTTCATTTTTCCAGTGATTTCTAAGGCAGTTAGCCGCCTATCACCAAAGCGGATGGATCTAATGGAATTGTTCTCTGTTATTGTTGTTTCTTTTGGTCTATCAGCCCTAATTTTTGGTTTTGTTTTGTCCCGTTTCCTGATCTGTCCTAGCAGTATAATCCATTGAAGTACTGGGAATTTTTATACTTAGTACTAAAGAAAAATGCCTTAAAATCAATTTTTCAAAAGGTCTGGTTATACTGTGGTCAAAGTTACTGAAGGAGACTTTGTTAGTGTATCGGCCAGTTGGCTTGGGCTATTGAATACACCGACTGCGTCACAAAGGGATAAGACCACCCACGCAATGAGTGCTCTGGATATGACATTAAACAATCTGAGGATGAGGCTCCAGTAATGCTGGAGCTTTGAGGAATGTGAAGTACCCTTCCATAGCCATCGCTCCCAGGTCCACTTTGACCCGGAATGGTAGCAGCTGATAGGGTCCTGTCTACGGATCAAACAGAACTGTTTGAGATTTAAACTGAGTGCAAACAAATGACTTATGCTAAATTGAAACTGTACGCAAACAAATGACTTATGCTAAGTTGAATTGTTAGAAATAGAACTGTTTGATCATTTAATAGAGTGTTAATAAATCATAACTAATATGTGTGTTGAAACGGGATTTGGTATCAAATAACCAACAATGGTTGATATGCCAAACGAAACTTGTATTTAGAATAATAAATAAAAACATTGTGGTGTTTAGATTGTTTCATTTCAATGAGAAATAAAAATCATTGAGAGAGGCGAAATATTTTTGACTGTTAGGATATATATATATATATATATATATATATATATATATATATATATATATATTGGAAAAAAATGAATTGGAAAAAATGGAATTGAAAATTATGAAAACTAGAATGTGTCGTATGAGTCATTTTTTATAAGTTTTTCCATATTTTCAAGTTTCATCATATACCGAGTTGGAACTTAATTAATTTCTGGGAATATTGACAAAACTAAGTTCTCTTGGTGGTTGTTATGGCAACGTGTCTACTTAACGACAATATATATAATTAATGACTGATAAAGATATTTTAACCATTTGCTTGGCATAGGTTTGTTTAGCATCGATTTCACTAATTCACTAATGAACTATAAAGTCATTATTTTTTAACAGTATTTGGCTTCACACATAACGAAGATAGCTTCATATTTTCTTAAGCAACGAACGTAAACACAATTTCGAACGCTTCTTGTCCCCATATTTTTCGGATCCTTAACGAGGGGCGTTCTTAGATACGTTACCGTGACAACTATCAAGATAATTTAGTTTTTTCACATTTTTCTTTTAGAATTAGAAAAATATTTTCCAAATCTCGATCAAAAAATGCTTGTAAATATGGAAATAGAGTGTAAAAGTAAATAAATACTTCACAAAATTTTAGTTGCATTATATATATATATATACAGAGAGAGAGAGAGAGAGAGAGAGAAGAGAAAGAAGCATATATATATATATATATATAGTGTAATCGGATGGAAACTCAAACTTGGTTAAGTCGTCATAAAAATTTATTTCGACGGAGAATATTACTCAACTCTCCGTCTCATCAGATGACTTTTTACATGCTTTTCTCGAAGATGCAGAACAGCAAATGTGGAATTACATTTCGCTTTTAAAAAATAAAAAATTAAAAAAAAAATATAAAAAACAAAGATACAAATTATTTAAATTCACAGCCAAGGGCAGAGGGCGTCAAAATATTAGGTGTTAGACGCATCAAGAAACATGAGTGGTGTTTCACTGTAGGTCAACCCATCCTAATTTACGTACTTGTCGGTGGTCCCGTAGCATATATATTTTACATTTACTCGTAATACATCTGTTAATCATCTCAGCTGTTGTTATCCTAGATATTCCTCTTAATTTAATTAGGAACAAGATAGTTAAATAAGATAAAGGTAAAGATATATATATATACTAAAATGAGTAGGTACACGAATAGATTTGTATTTTTTAGGATTCCTTTAGTTATTTTGTTCTTACATACGTGTATGTTTCTAGCTTTTTTCTTTCGTCAGGGAACATATATGGCGCAATGCCTTGTTATTGCGGTATTCAATGAGACTTGAATTCACACGTGTTTGCAGTTTGAATTGTTTTTCGTTGGTCATGGGTTTATATTGAGGTCATCCTCAGTTTTACCTTAGCCCTCTTTAACCCTCATTGGTCTTTGATATTTGATACGTTTTTTTTCGTTGCGTGTGTGTCAGTGGGTGTGTTTCGTATTTCACTTAGTTATCTTTTCTCTGTGTGTGTGTGTGTGTGTGTGTGTGTGTGTGTGTGTGGCGTGTGTGTGTGTGTGTTAAGATTTTTTCGTTTTTTGTGGTAGTATGGTTTCAAATTTACTAGTAATTATTTTTTACTAACAATATACATATCTGTGTATGTTTGTGTTAATTTGTATGTGTGTATGATTCATGTTTTATTCAACTTTGGTTTAAATTTATGTATAATTTTTTTTTCCTTTACTTGAAGTTAGTTTGGTATATGGGCATTATTTCAAATATCTTGACTACATTCGAATAGGTGTTTCGATACATTTAATTTTGTTTTCTGTTATTTTTATATTGCTCTTGTGAAGTGATATCCTTGTATTAAGGCCCTGTGTTAACACTATGTATATTTCTTTGCATTTGCTACATTCAATAATACAGACTATGTTTTTGGAGTTGCAGCTTTAGATTTGTTTATTTTGAATTTGGTTTCCGGGTTTTTAAAGGTTGAGGATTTACTATTCATAATTATATTACATATTTTACATCGTTTATTATTGCATTCGGTAACCCATTGTGTTGTGTTTTCTCCAAATGTAGAAGAGGTGAGTATTCTTCTAAGATTTTTGGGTTGACTCTGGCATTTAATGTTCGCTGTGTCAAGTATTTCTTTGATTTTGTCATTGTTTTTAGGTTCTTCTAGATTTTTTATTATTTCTTTGAATAGTTCTGGGATGTTTTTATTTCCGGTTTCGACGTATGCTAGGGGTTTCTCGCTGCTGTGCTTTTTCGGGTTCCTTAATTCTTTTGTTGCATTTTTTCTGCAAATTCGAATCCCTTATTTATTAGTGTTGTTGGGTATCCTCTTTGGTATACGGTTGTGTGTAGTTCTTCCAAAGTTGAATAAAACATGAATCATACACACACACAAATGGACACGAACATACATACAAATATATATATATATATATATATATATATATATATATACAAACATACACACACACATAAAAATCGTCAGTAAAAAATAATTACCTGTAAATTTCAAACCACACTACCACACGAAAAAATCTCAAGACACACACTCACACAAACACATAGATAAGATAACTGTAAGTGAAATCCAAAACCACACACACACACACAAAACGAAAAAAACGTATTAAATATCAAAGACCAATGAGGGGTAAAGAAGGCTCTGGTAAACACACTCTAAGAAAAAGTGAGGAGTGACCTCCATATAAATCTATAACCAACTGAAAACAATTCAAACTGCAAACACGAGTGAGTTCAAGTCTCATTGAGTAACCCATTAAGGCCTTGTGCCATATATGTTCTCTGACAAAAGCAGCCAGCTGGAAACACACACATATGTAAAAACAAAATAAATAGATCTTTAAAAAATACAAATTTCTTCGTGGATCTACTCATTTTAGAATATTTCTTTCTCTCTTAGGGCTTACAACAAAATATATATTTGTGTTTGCGTGTGTGTGTGTGTGTGTGTCTTTTTCTATGGTCTCTTTTTTTTTTAAATAGCAAACTAACCTTCGCGAGTTGTTAATTAAAAAAAAATTCGAAGTTCTATTTTTTAAAGTGGACAACAATTGCTGATAAAAAAATCATGTTATTGAAAAGATAAAATTGAAAAAGAATAAGCAAATATAATTATTAATTTCAAATCTAATTTTCTAACAAAATTTAATAAGTGATTTTTAAAGCAAAGTATGCAAATTAATTAATTTAGTTATCATTCTCTCTCTCCCCACCCTCTCTCTCTCCCCACCCCCTCTCTCTCTCTCCCCCCCATATATATATAAAGTAAAGTAAAGTTAGCGACAGTAGTTGGGGGCGACTTAAGGCTCTATCTTTATTACCTACCATATCAAGGTGTAGGGGAAGGTGCTACTCCTTTCCAAGGATTACTGCACTTTAACCTTTATATATATATATATATATATATATATATATATATTGTCAACCTTTAAAGTAAGAAATATATCTTCGATTTTTTTCCTTTTTTGATATCTTACTTAGTTCATATTTAATCATTTTTAATGTAAGGTTGTAATTTATCTATTTATTTATTTTGTAGTATTGGGTTTAGTGTGTCATTAAATCTTTAAAATTCAAAAAAAAAAGAAATCGAACCAACACCTCATAGTATTATTCTTACTTGAATTTCAATGGCCTAATGAGTAGAGTATTCGCCAATGGTCCAGGAGACCGGGGTTCAATCCCAGGTCGAGTCATACTAAAGACTCAGATATGGTACTTGATGCCGCCTTGCTCAGCATTATAAGGTACGTATCAAGGATAAAATGGAGCAATACAGGGAAAGGAGGAGCGCCCTCCCCTACATCTTGGTGTAGTAGCTATTGAAAATGGAGCCTTCAGGTCACCCGAGACTAAGGTCGCAAACTTTACTTTTTACTTATCATGATTTTATTCGGCAGTATTTTCATGGGTACTACAAGTATATATATATATATATTTATTTATATATATATATATATATATTTACCAAACCCTCCTCTCGGACAGGATATGACACAAGGTCAATTTTTAAGTGGAGTATTCAGGTTTGAATTCAGAGTTTTCCTTCTCCTAGAATTGTTGTCTCACCAAGGCTGAAGAACCTAGTCTGTCCTAATATATATATATATATATATATATATATATAGAGAGAGAGAGAGAGAGAGTGAGAGATAGTAGATTTATAAGTAATATAGCATTAAATAACACTATATTGGCTGTTTTAGTACTTTTATTTATTCTTTTCATGATTATCAAAAAAATTAGTGAAGCCTCTAAATTACTATATATATATATATATATATATATATATATATATATATATATGTGTGTGTGTGTGTGTGTGGATCGATAGATTGTGTGATTGGTTGCGAGTATCCCTCAATTCTCACAAGTTCTGTTGCAAGAGGAAATGTGCTAGATGACCCTTATACTCGTTTGGCTACATTTGCAACTTGGATGAATGATGAAATTTTTTGCCATCATTTAAGAAAGAGTGAATGATTCTAATTAGAATTTTAATGTTATCTCAGTTAGATTGAAATACCCGATGATGAAAAAATGATGGAAAGCACAAAAGTCGGTTTTCATTCAGGTGCATTTTTTTTTCTTCTGAGAATACCTTTCTTCTTCAACTTGCCCCATTTTAACTGTTGATTAATTAATTTTAATGGCATGCCAAAATTTTTTTGGGTTATTTTATCCCAAGAAGTTGTTTTTATCCCAAGTTCATCGTACATTTATGTTGATGATTTGTACAGTTGTGTCTTAAGTGAATTTTAAATCATTTTTAAACAGATCTATTTGACCTACTGAGGTTATTCATTTTGGGGTTGATCTTAGTCCTCCGCAAGAGATACTCTAACCTTTCTCTAAGCCTCGTCGATAAGGCACTCATTTTAAGTGTGCTATCTCTGAGAACAAAAATATTCCGTATTCGTGTCGATACTGCTATACGGATGCGCTACATGGATCCTAACTAAACGTATAGAGAAAAAGCTTGACGGCAATTAAACAAGAATGCTGTGAGCTATATTGAACAAGTCCTGAAGGTAACACCCTACAAAACAGCAGTTGTACGGACACCTATCACCCATCAGGAAAACCAACCAGACATGCGGGACACTGCTGGAGAAGTAAGGACGAACTTAAAAGCGATATACTCCCGTGGACCCCTTCACACGGACGAGCAAAGGTTGGACGACCAGCTTGAACCTATATACAGCAGCTCTGTGCTGATACAGGATGTAGCCTGGAAGACCTCCAGGGCGCGATGGAAAATAGTGAGAGGATCAGAGAAATCCGTGCTGGTAGTGTGACATCGTTATCTACAGATAAAACTCGAGATACCATCAAGCCAAGACGGCTAGGGTTGTAGAATTCACCGACCGAATCTCTGCAGAGGAATAAGAACCTCTACCCAACGAGTGTCCCGGAGATGACACAAATCTATGTGTGGGTAGGCTCCAGCCCTGAAGCTTTGGAAAAGGTGGAGTACCTCTTCATTGTGATTACTCCCAGGTCCACTCTGACCCGCAATGATAGCTCCTGATAAGATCTCACTATGAGTTAAATAGACGTTTGAAATTTAAACTGTGTGCAAACGAATGACTTATGTTGAATAGAATTGTTAGAAATAGAACTGTTTGACTATTTCATTGTGTTAACAGATGCCTAATGTTTAATTAAATTGTTATTGATATATAGAAATACTTGGAACCATTGAACAGTGCGCGAATGAATGAGTAATATTCATATTACATAGCAATACTTAGAGTTATTTCACTGTATACGAAATAGAAATATTGGTGTTACATAGAAATACTTGGAACCATTTGACTGTGTGCAAATGAATAAACAGTGTTCAATAGAATAATTAGTGTTAGATAGCAATACTTGTAACCACTTCACCGTGTGCAAACAAATGATCAATACTAAATAGAATTATCAGTGTTGAATAGCAATAATTGAAACTATATACGTAGAAACAATAGCAATACTAGAGAGCAAAAAACGTTAGCTCAAACTCATTCTAAAAATAAAATCACTTACAAATCATATTTAAATGTGTGCAAACAAATGACAAATGTTAAATTGTTGCTGTTACATAGCAATACTTGAAACCATTTAACTGCGTGTAATGAAAGGCTCGTTTAAAAATGATATCTAAAATAATTTTTTTTAAATCATATATATTTGATATACGTATGTATAGACAGGATTACGCATTACATAGCCGACAAGGGTTGATATGCCATAAAACCCAACTAACAAAGCTACGAGATACCACCTTATCATTTCATAGACATCGTAATTTTAAAAAACATACAAGATGCATACGTTAAGTTTCCAGACTTTTTTCGAATGGACACTTTTATTGATAATACACACATGACACTCTAGTCCCCTTAGAAGTAACCTCCTCCGGCTGAAATGCACTTGTTGTACCGTTCCAACAACTTCTGCAAGGCCTTATGCAAGTCCCCTTGTGTGAGCGTGTCAATGTCCTTCGTCACAGCCTCTTTCATCTCCTCAATTGTCTCACAACGACAGCCTCTGCGATTAGGGAATAACCAAAAGTCACAGGGAGCAAGGTCTGGGCTATAGGGAGGGTGACGAACTGTCTTGATGCTCATCTTGGTCAAATAGTCTGTGACAACAATGGAGTTGTGGACTGGTGCATTGTCCAGGTGGAAATGTTACTGATCCTATCTGAAGAGTGCTAGCCTCTTCCGACGGAATATCTTCCTGAACTCCCTTAAAACCTCAATATAGTAACCCTAACCCTAGCCCTTTGGCCAATCAACTCTGGTATATTGACTTCCTTACTCTTCCCACACCTCTCATCATCCCTCACAGACATCTTGGCTTCCTTGAATCTCTTATGTTACTCAAAAACTGAAGTTCGATTCATGCAAGATGGTCCAAAATCAGTCTGAAGCATTCCATACGTTTCTGTGGCATTTTTCCAAGTTTCTTCTAAAGTGTCAGATTGCATTTTTGAAAATCACTAGCTGTGACAAGCAGGCTTTATTAGGGTGTATTCCAATTGCTCCTGTAGCTGTTCATTTCATAAAAATTGGTCAGTCATCTCATAAGATGTATAGCAATAACATACTGAATGTTCAAGAGTCTATGACAATTTTAAATGCCCATACGAAAAAAGTCTGGAAACTTATCGTATTCACCTCGTACTTATAGTCCTGATATAGTCATTTACCCCATCTACCAAATCAATCATTCGCCCTAACGTTTAGGCTGAGTTAATTCCTTGCAAAGGGGTAAAACTCACATCCACTCAACTGCATCAAATGGTGAGGTTCCAGTTCTAGAGATCTGGTGTGGGTGGAATGTCCCTTTATTGCCATTACTCACAAGTTCTGGAGAGGTTATACCTTTTAGCGCCCATCTATTGATCAAATAGACGTTTAAAAACATTCGATAGGACTGTGTGCAAATAAAAAATACTTTAAAAAAGAACAACAAAATAATATAGCTATTAACGAACAATGAGCGCGATTCCCTAATCTAAATGTATAAATTAACCCTAGACGGGTTGACAAGCCTTTAAAATCCATCAAATAATCAATCAATATCGAGAAATAATTACACAAAAAAGTGAATATAAATGTACAAAGAAATCAATTTCCGCACCTCTCGACATAAAATAACCCTCTACGGCTTGACATGCTGTTAAGAATATGAATAAAATGACATTATTCTGTGAATGAAGATAGTTCTAGGGACACGTAGCTAAAACTCTAGATATCGTGTTTATTCTAAAATAATCTTGACTGATAATGCTGTCATACAATAAGATCCATAACCATGATATTCATTGTTAATACTGTCATACAACGTTAATGACTCTTTATCATTTCGTAATTATTGTTATTTACAACAAAAAAAAGTTTCTTAGAGTCTTCAAACGCAAAAGCGTTCCTTGCATATACAAAATCAATCTTGCTCTTTTTCTTCTGACTCCTTCTCTAACGACTTTACCTTCTCATCATCTTCATCTTCATCATCTTCATCTTCACATCGGCGACCCCAATTACCTCAACATTCACCATTTTTGTTCTTGATTTGCTCCAACTACCCTGGGATCTGGGCCAGACAATAAACCAGCATTGATTGAACGCTTTCGCATATGCAATTTATTTTATTTTACATTTTAAAAAGTGGAGGGGGTAAAATTGAAAAGGCAAAAAAAAAAAAAAAGAGTTTGAACAAAAAAAAGATCAGGCAATCGTCGCTCTTCTTTCTAATTAACAATTATAATTTTGTTTTCGCTTCAAAATTCATCAATGAAATCAAAAAATCGTTTTGAAGAATTAGAAAAAAAAAACTGCATCGGCGTCCCTTGATGATTATGCAACATTAAAGCAATGGAACTTTTTTTTCTTTCTCCAAACAGTCTTAAAAATTAATGCGCACTCTCTCCTCGATGTGTGGTTTCTTTTCTTTTCTTTTTTTTTTTTTTTGCTTGGTTTTTTTATTTCTTTTTTTTTTGTTTTGTTTGCTTTTGTTTTTTCAAATTTCCCATTAATCTTATTGGTACTTTGACTGAATGATTATTTATTATTAACAATTCCTTATGGCTGCTTCATTTCCAGAACTATTTTCGAATTTTGAACGTTATTACAGCTCTGAAACTACTAATATCAATTTAATTTTGTCTCTAATATTTACTGCTGTTATTTCGTCATTATCCTTTCATTACTTTTTTACATCATCGCAGCGATTTCATCATTGCTTTCCTCTGAATTAGAGATTCGTTGCAGTAATCATTAATATGCATTAATATTTTTAAATCAGTACCATTAATATCATCATCATTCTAATCTTCAAAAACATCACGTATTTTTATTTTAATTTTTAATTTTTTTATCTTCATTTTATTCATTTATTTATTTATTCATTTATTGATTCATTTATTTATTTTTTTAATCTTGCTAAAATATTTGAAACAGGTGAAATGGCTGAAGCTAGAAATTAAAACAAAACAGAATTCCAATTGAATTATTTTAGCAAATTTTATTATATATATTTTTTAAGAAAAAAAATCTCAATGCTAATGTTTATTTGGCTTAAGTATTGTAATGCGGGGTGTTTAAAGACAGAGGTCTGTTGAAGCTGAAAGTTTAGGATATTTCCGTTTCAGAGAACAAAAACTCCTCTTCACTGTTATCGAACTTTGAACAGGTGTCTATGTGGTTTTTACATCAAAATCGCTCCGATTAAGCAGTTGATGATACGAAAAAAAGAAAAAAAAAAAAAAAACTAAGAATAAGTTCAGACAGAAAATAGCTGATTTATTCTTCAAAGTGCTCAAAATTACAAAGATTCGGTTTGGTTTGGTTTGGTTTGGTTTTATGACATATAAACCATTGTTGGTTATTTAATGCCAAATCCTGTTTTTACAGATATACCAAATATATATGATCTGATTAGGTTTAGCTTTATGGCATATCAACCATTGTTGGTTATTCAATGCCAAATCCTGTTTTTACATATATATCAAATACATATGATCTGATTAGGTTTAGCTTTATGGCATATCAACCATTGTTGTTTATTTAATGCCAAATCCTGTTTTTACAGATATACCAAATATATATGATCTGATTAGGTTTAGCTTTATGGCATATCAACCATTGTTGGTTATTTAATGCCAAATCCTGTTTTTACATATATATCAAATATATGATTCGCAAATGATACATACTGTTAAATGTCAAACTGTTCTATGTTTAGCAATTCAATATAACATTAGTCATTTGTTTGTACTCAATTTAAATGTCAAACAGTTTTACTTGACCCATAGATGCGACCCTATCAGGTGCTACCAATCCGGGCAAGAGTAGACTTGGGAGCAATGGAAATGAAGAGGTACTCCACATTCTCCAAAGTTTCAGCATTACTGGAGCCTCAACGTCAGATTGTTTTGTGTCATATCCAGGACACTCGTTGGGGTGGGGGATGTTAACCCTCTGCAGAGATGCAGTCGATATATTCTACAGCTCCAACCGACTGGGCCTGCAAAATTACAAAGAACTAATACTACAAGATCAGTCAAGAAAGCAACCCTGATTGAAAATTCACTGGAATAAGTGTGAAAACGCTGAGCTTATGTTTGCCTATCAAAATGGCCGTTCAATTGATTGATTGATTTAACAGCATAACAAACCGTCTAGGTTAATTTTGTGACTAGAGGTTAAGGAATCACGTTCATGATGTGTTTATATACTCTTTCGTGTTGTGGTATCTTTAGAAGTTTTTTTTGCACACGGTCTTATTGAATACGAATGATTTGTAAACAGATCTATTCGACTCATTCATGGGACCCTAACAGGTACTACCACTCGAGTTAGAGAAGATATGAGAGTAATGGCAATGAAGGGGTACTCTACACTGCCAAGATCTCTAAAACCTCACCATCAGATGCAGTTTAATATCATACCCGGTAAACCCCTTTGTGGAGGTATCATACCACTCTGCAAGGAATATACTCTGCGTATTCCAAGCCTCCCTGACTGGGTACCAACAGGGCTTAGAATATGCAGACTACACCCCTTTGTATCCCTGTATAACTTTTCAGAATGAATTTCCAACCAAATTCCTTTTTGCACTGTATCAGTCTTGATATTTGTTTTGCCATCCCACAAGGCAGGGCTTGACACAAGAGGAAGTTGGGGGAGGGAAGATTGCACACGAGCCAAGACAATGCTGGTCATAGGATCACAAGGTGCTATGTGAACTATGCTAACCTTTGCCAAGTCTCCCAGCATGTATGTCAGGTGACCTTGCAGGTCTTAGTTTCATTCGGCCCCAAGGTCTAGTGCTATGTTTGTCATTGATCCTTCATCCACCCGAAAGTGAATCGGCCGAAGCCGGGGGCCATTCGACCTCGAAGCGATAAAATAAATTAATCCTTTTGCTTTCTCGGTGAACAAGTTTCTGGCTCAAATGAATATAGAACAGCTCTTAAAGAACAAACAGAAGGAGGAGTCAGTCAGAGCAGTATCTTAGCGAAATGACGTCTCCATCAGTTTGTTTGGTTTGGCTCGGTTAGGTTTGGTTGTGTTTAAAGGCATATCAATACTTGTGGGCTATTCAATGCCATATCCTGTTTATATATATATATATATAGTCCTCCACAGAGAGACTGTTTTGTTGTATCACAACACATCAGTGTAGATAAAGACGTGTGATGCTTCAACCTAGGATCAAAACCCGTATATATATATATTATTACAGGTGCGCTTATCGGCAATCGGAGTGTTCAATTTAGAGCTTTGCATTTACGCGTATGTGGTAGCCGGCAATTCCTCAATTGGAAGCGAACAAATTTTAAGTAATATTATTTTTAAACGAGCCATAATTTATTTATCAGCACACAGGGAAATGGCTTCACGTATTGCTATTAAGCACTGATTATTCTATCAAATATTGATCATGTGTTTGTACACAGTTAAATGGTTTCAAGTATTGCTGTTTAACACTAAATATTCTATTTAATATCAATAATATTGAACAGATCTATTTGACCCATAGATAGGATCTTAATAGATGCTACAATGACGTCAGTATGGACCTAATAGTAATGGTAATGTAGGGGTATTCCACATTCTCTAAAATCCTAGATTTGAGCTTCATCATAAGATTCAGTTTGATATTTAACCCAGGACACTAAATGGTTTTAAGTCTTGCTATTAATTATGTTTAGAATTAATTTTTAGTTTGCACACAGTTAAATGATTTCAAGTATGGCAATCAAATACTAATAATTCAGTTTAGCATGAATCATTTTTTGCACACTGTTAAAAGGTTTCAAGTCTAATAAATGATTAAACAGTTTTATTTGATTCTTAGTGTTGTGTTCTGGTTAGTGAACACAAGTAGTAATAATAAGACAAACCACGATATGTGAGGAAAATAGTTATATATATATATATATATATATATATATATATATATTACAGGAAAGAGTATTTACAAGAGAGAGACTGTTAGTAATAAGAACATAAGATTAGTGATAGAATAATGAAATACTTCATCAATAGGAACGGCTCTTCTGGTCTGACTTATAGGCTTATTGGCAGACTGATCTCCGCTACTGTCATATATAGCAGATGAAACAATTATACTGAAAAGGTAGGTGATACGCAACACTTAGAATCTAACAGGTATTAGTATACCGAGTGAGATAGGACCCTAGAGTAATAGCAATGAACAAGTACTCCTCATTCTCCAAGATCATTATCACACGGTTTAGTGTTGTATCCAGGACACTCGTTAGCTGGGGGTTTTACGCCCCTACAGTGATGAAGTCGACTTATTCTATAGCCCCGGCCGATAGAGCAGTTGTCGGTTTGTAATTTCTTAAGATAACTATTGTTGAAGGTGAGAACATTAATTAAAGGATTTGTAAAGAATAATAATGATATACCACATGTTTAGCTCGCAGCATACATGCATGGATATTGTGAATGTCCAGTAATGACTCTCTGATAATATGTGAATGCACAATTAACCCTTTTGCTTTGCGTTTCACTCCCGGCTAATGATCAAGGAAAAGTCATGATTTATTCTGTACTCGTTCCAGCAGTGGGTAAATTGTAGGATCGGCTCGGTTATTTAGGCAACCAGTCTAGGAGAAGAAAACTCTTATTTCGAACCAGCTTTATTCTGCTTTAAAATGACCTTATGTAACACCCTGCTTGTGAACGAAAGGTTTGGCAAATAAAGACCTTTTTGATTTGATTATAAGTTTTCATTCCTGTTTGGATCATGTCTTCAAGATTAACAGTTTCAAGGCCAAATTTGGCTAAAGTCGAATTTGTTGCTCTATGCTGTTTGCAACTGTTGTTGTATATCATAGAAACTGTAGTTTCCATCCGCTAACTTATTTAATAAAATATTTCTCATTTGTTAAACACCAGATTTTATTATGTTTTTTCGTTCAAGCCGTTCCCATAGCAATTTTTAGAGGTAAATAAAAACGGTTACTTTATTCTATGCAGAATCTTGAAGAAATTTTGTATGATGGAGGCCCAGAATGGAATGAAATTACTGACTCCGAATTTGATTTTGACTACCTTGACTCAGATAGATAATGTAAATGCTGCTGAATATATTGCAAATAAAGCTTTACATATTGCAAATGAAGCTGTACATATTGCAAATGAAGCTTTATATACTGCAAATGAAGCTTTACATATTGCAAATGAAACTTTAGATATTGCAAATGAAGCTTTACATATTGCAAGTGAAGCTTTATATATTAGAAATAACAGGAAGAAGACAAAATAATGATAACAAGACGTGAAATTTATTTATTTTATTCAGAAAGTTTTCTTTTTATTGTTCTAACACCTGTTCGTTACATTTAAAACATGTTTAAAACATTTATTTCGATTTAAAAGTTTTGAAGGAGTTTTCTTTTATTTTTTTTAATCATTTCTTTTAATCGAAAAATACAAGTAACATAATTGAAAAATACAGCCCTGGGAATAACCCTAACTTGGAAAATATCGGAACAAAAGTTTGTATGCAGAACTTATAAACATGATTCTAGTCTTGCTCCATTTCAGCCAAATATGCAAGATTCCTTCACTGTTCGATCATCGAGTCTTCACGATTGTGTTTTGGTCTGGGACTTTCAATCTGGACGAGGTACTTCTCACCTCTTCTCAGTGAAATTTCACTGAAGATTTTTTTGCTTAGTCAATAAATCGTTACGAATTTAAAACTCTCCAAAAACAATCAATTAATCAATATACTTGAATAAAAAATGTTTTAAAAAATAAATAAAACCGTCTGTTTAAAAAGGATCTTCTTATTCTAAACGTTAAAAGCTTTTTGCACAATTTAATTGAAGCAAGTCTAATAAAAGTGAAAAACGTTTCTATTTTAAATCAAGTGTCATACTTTTAAAAATTTCATTTTTATTCTCTTTTATTTTTATTTTACAAGTCGATGTAGAGAAACTTTTCTTTTAGATTGTCACTTTCGTCTCTAATATACAGGGCGACTACAAAAGAAATAAACTGGTTTAAAGATCTATTTAAAAAAGCAATTCAAGACGCAGTTTTGTAAAGAATCGTTTGAATTTATTATAAAAGCTTTCGACAGTTTCATTCGATTGATTTTTTTGAAAAAGATTTTGTGGACTTTGTTTAAGGAAAACGAGTATATTTACTGTCATGCGACAACATTCTCGAACATATTTCGAGAAATCAAATCCAACTAAACAATCTATTGACGATTGGTACGAGTAATCTCTGACATCAAAAATATTTCCGTAAAAATAAAAGTCCGTGATGACCAACATCGTCTGATTTTTTTTAGTGTATTTGTGCTGCTTACCAATGGAACGCTCGGAAACATGGACACCAAGAGACTTCAAAGAATCTGTTATGTAATTCGAGATCTTGACTTACTAATTCCACAGGAGAATCTTTTGAAAATTTTGTTGAAATGGTTAAAACTGATTCCTCAAAAATTGCAGTCATTACAAAGCATAAATAACCATAAGAAACGACACATAATAAATTCTGTACAGAAATCAAAGAGCATTATGAAGATGAAAATGGGAATATGTCTTATTCTTTATTTTTATTTTTATTAATGGTATATCAACATTCGTGGGTTATTTAATGCAGAAGTCATTCTAGTAAAAGAACAGCAGTCGTACTATTTAACCGTAGCTGGAGAGCTAATGGATTCGTGCCTTTCCCAAGGATCTTAAGTTGGAACTTGGATACTACGGTCTCACAGTCCAGCACTTAAGGTATTATTTCACCGGGTCCCCTAATGCCTATTTCTCATTGACAAGTCAACTGTAAGTTACAATAACTTTTATATATATCCCATTTAAACAAAATATCATGAGTTTCAATATTTTAATTGTGATCAATTAATTGATGTCAACCCGGGTAGGGTTATTTCATGCCTAAATTTTTAGGAATCACGTTCATCGTGGAGAGATTTCTGAAGAGTTTTTGTTTGTTTATTTTTTGCACAAGGTCATTCCGAAAAGAATGATTTTTAAACAGATCTATCTAAGTTGTCGAAATTTCTGAGACGAAGCTGGATGATGTTTATAATTCAGGGTTTTTACACTATTGTCCTCATTCTTATATTCATAACGCTTTGGCCGATATGTCCGCCGGCCTTCTTCAGGTTTTTGTCGAACTCGGGAGCCAACACGGAACTTCGAACCAAGTACTTTATTTAATCCACAGGGGTCACTTGTTCCGATGCCATTAACCATAACCGGATATAAAAGTTAAGTATTCCTGTATTATTACTCGTCTGCAGTCAGGATTGAACCTGCAACCTCCAGATGATTGTTTCTTTAGAAGCTTAGGAACCAGTATCTATAACCGTTGCGCTTTGCGTCCTTCTGGACAGCTAAGTATTCTTACATCACTATGAATACTACTACTATGTATGATTCTTTAACTGAGCTCATATTCCGATTTTTTATTTTATTTTATTTTATTGTGAATACAACAATGAAGATGAAGACAACAGTCCGAAAACCCTGAAGGATAAAGATCTATTTAACCAAAAGAAAGGATTCGAACAGGTACTTCTTCTTCGAACCCGAGTTGACTTGGAAGTAATAGCAATGAAGGGGTACACCGTTCTCTGTAGCTCTTCAGAACTCCCGCTTCATCATCAGTTTAGTGTCATACCTAGGAGACTTCTTATAGGGGGTGTCTTAGCTCTCTGGAGGAGATATGATATATTCTAAACCTAGTCGGCTAGGTAGACTATCTTAACTAGTTTCTAAGAATATTTCTGACCTATTCTTTTGTACATGTCAACGGAATATCATCCATAAGTTAAATTAATCCGAACAATTATTTCATAAAAAGTTTCTGTTTGTTTGTTTTCGAAAAAAGTTAATTTTTACTAAACCTAAGTTACAAGAATTTTATCTCTTGTAGACTATTATATGATGAAAAACAATCGTATTAGGTTTTATTTATCATCAAAACATCTACGGCATTTAAACTCGTAAAACAAGAATACTTCAAGGTAAAAAAATTTGTGTCTCACCGAAAGCTTGTTCTTTAGTTATGTTTCCGATGCTGTCGACCACCGGACAACGTCAGTGAGTTGGTTATAATAAAAAAAAATCCGCTAGAATTCGGAAGATAGTGAAGAATAATATGTGTCAAAAATATCAATAATAAATTCATCTTCTTTAATTTATTCCAGTCGGCTGGGGCTGTAGAATACACCGACTGCAGTGGGGTAAGACCCTGCCCAAACGAGTGTTATGGATATGTCATTAAACAATCTGATCGTGAGGTTCCAGTTATGCCTGAGTTTTGAGGACTGTGGAGTACCTCTTCATTGCCATTACTCCCAGGTCCACTCACACTCGGAGAAGTAACATCTGATAGGGTCCTATCTATGGGTCGAATAGAACAAACTACGTGATTGATGTTAAATTGTAATTGTTATATAGCAATACTTGAAACTATTTAACTGCGTGCAAAAAACGAGCTCAAGATAATTTAAGAATATTATCTACAATATGTGTTTACGAATCATATATATATATATATATATATATATATATATATATATATATATATATATAGATATGATGTATATTTATAAGCAGGATTTGGCATTAAATAACCCACAGGGGTTGATATGCCATAAAACCAAACGCAATCAAATTCTTCTTTAATTGAAGTAACTCAAATAAAAGTGAAAAACTTTTTTAACTGAAGAGTCATACATTCAAAAATTATTTCTCTCTCTCTCTCTCTCTCTCTCTCTCTCTCACTTTCTTTTTCTTTTTCTTTCTCTCTCTCTCTCTCTTTCTCTCT
>OY757910.1:12508586-12539381 GCA_963585895.1 Sepioteuthis lessoniana
AGGCGACACGGGTTCGAATCCTGGACGAGACTGATGACATTTCACAAAGCACCAATACCCATGGGAAAGGTATGAATCCAATAATTCTCCCTCCAGTTATGGGTAAATAGTAGGGCAGACTAGGTTCTTCAGCTTTGGTGAGGCAACTAGTCTAGGAGAAGGAAAGCTCTGAATTCAAACCTGTCAAACTCCGCTTAAAGATTGTCCTTGTGTCATATCCTGCCCGAGCGGAGGGGTTGGTAAATATAATAAAATAACCCCAGATTGTTTGGTTAGCCGTAAAATTCAATCAATCAAGTAAACATCTCCAAAGTCTTTCATCTTAACTGGTGAGAATAACCAAAAAACTCTTCCCTAATTAAATGTTCACTGTCAGACTGACTGAGGTTTGCCCAGTCGGCTGGAGCTGTAGAATACACCGACTGCACCTCTGAAGATGAGTAACCCCCGCCAATGAATGTCCTGTTATGACACTAAACAATCTGATGGTGAGGTTCCTGTGATGTTGGGTGTACATCTTCATTACCATTGCTCCCCGGTCCACTCTGGCCCGGCATGGTAGTACCTGATAGGGCCCTATTTATGGGTTAAATAGAACTGACTGCATACTTATGCTTAACTGAATTGCTTGAAATAGAAATGTTTTTGACAATTAAACCGTTCTTACATTTAAACTGCGTGCTTATACTAAACTGAATTATTCAAAATGGATCTGTTTTTTGACATTGAATCTATACTAACGCTAAACTGAATTGTTTAATATAGAACTGTTTTGACATTTAACTGTGAGTAAACAACATCTTTATTTATAGTAAACTGAATTAGCTGAATTAGAACTGCTTGACTAAATTGAATAACTTGAAATAGAAATGTTTTTCACAATTAAACTCTACTTACATTTAAACTGCCATACTGATGCTAAACTGAATTGTTTGAAATAGAACTATTTTCATAAAACTGGATCTGGCGTTAGATAATCTTCAAAGGTTCATAAACCCTAAAACCCAAACAACCAACAGCTAACCAAGGTCAATAGAAAAATATCAAAAATCCTTTTTTTCAGTTTTTCTAAGCGATGTTTATTTTTGAATATTTTTGTCTATTTAAAAAAGAATTTTTATTTGGATGTGACACGAATGGACGAAATCCTTCAAATTTCCCATTTTACAAAAAAAAAATCTTTTCTTTAAGAGTAAACAAAAATGTTTCTTTTTACAGAAAGGCAGTCATTTCTGATTTATAATCCCGGCCGAAAAATGGCAAGGGACATTTTCTGAAATATCCATTTAATCTCATGTGGTTTGTTTGTACGGTCAGCTTTTTTTCGAACGAAAGGAGGCTATTCAATGTCTTAAGACACCGGGCGCTTTTACAACAATGTTTGAGATATTTGGTTTCAATTTAAAAATTACATTAAACGTTTTCAAACATTAATTAAAAATAAAAAAGCATAACGTAAAATAAATTTACCAATTATTTATCTTTTAAGTTAATACTACCTATTGCAAAAATAATGGAAGTAGCATATTTAGAGGACATTCAGTAAGGTTTTCCTTTAGCAGTAAATAAACTAATAGATAAGAAGCGATGTTTTTCAGCCCAATCGACTGGGACTTAGGCTGTAGAATACATCGACTACATCTCTGCAGAGGGGTAAGACACTCCGAACGAGTGTTCTAGACATGACACTAAACAATCTGATGGTGAGGCTTCAATCCTGGAGCTCTGGGCGATCTTGAGTACCCTTTCGCTGCCATTGCTCCCATGTCCACTCTGACCAGGAGTAGTAGCACTTGAGAGGTCCTATCTATGGGTCAAATAGAACTGTTTGAAATTAAAACTGTGTACAAACAAATGACTTATTCTGAATTGAATTGCTAAAAACAGAACTGTTTGATTATTTAACTGTGTGCAAACAAATGACTGATGTTTACTTGAATTGTTAGTGATACATAGAAATAATTTGAAATATCTGACTGTGTTAAAATGAATTCTGTTGAATAGAATAATTAGTGTTAAATTGCAATACTTGTAACCAGTTCACTATCAGCAAATAAAGGAGTCATCATCATCATCATCATTATGGCGTACTGCTCGCATGGATTTCCCCGATTTTCGTTATTCTTCTCTATCATCCATTGCTTCCAGCAGGTCCTTTAAACGATATCCTGTGTCCGTACAGAGCAATTGTAGTTCTAGATGGTCGTCCAATATTTGAAGGTCCATGGGAAGGGATTCAGGGGAGAACGTCGTTTGTGAGTTCGTCCTTACTTCTCTGGCAGTGTCCCAAATGTGTTGTTCATCTTAAATTGGATGGTTTTAGAGATTGGATGTAGGTGGCCAAACAGCTGCTGTTTTGTGGGATGTTGCTTCCAGGATTTGTATAATATAGCTCATAGCATTCTTGCACCACTCCCGTCTAGCTTTTTCTCAATAATCCTACTCAGTGTCCATGTGCTGCATCCATAGAGAATTGACACGACTGCTGCTTGGAAAGAATTCCGTTTTATTCTATCGTATAAGTCTGACTTCCATATGATCAATAACCTATCGATAGCAGTCTATGCCTTTGATAGCCGCATATTTATGTCCCTTTTAGTAGATGAGATGCTGCTACCGAGGTACGTGAACTTGTCCTCTAGTTCCAGAGAGTCACCATTTACAGTGGAGATGTCTTCTTTTCGATTAAAACACATGTATTTTGTTTTATATGCAAGCGTCAATTAGCAATAATTGTAACTATTTAACTGCGAAGAAACAATAATATTACAACAAACAAATTAGTTTTGACTGATTTAAAAATCAAATTACTGTCAAGCTACTAAGAAATCGTTTGTATATCCATTTAAATGTCTCCAAACAAATAACTGATGTAAAATTGTCACTGTTACATAGCAATGCAATTGTCACTGTTACATAGCAATGCAAGAAACTATTTATCTGTGCACAAACAAAGGATTAATAGTAAATTGAATTATTTGTGTTAGATAGAAATACTTGAAACCATTTAACAGTAAACAAAAAATGAGCTTAAGCTCGTTTAAAAATTTGTTTCAAAATAATCTACTTAAAATATGTGAATGAATAGGATTTAGCAGTAAATAGCCTATATTGGTTGAGATGCCATAAAACCAGACCAAACCAAACGAAGCATTTTTTTCTCTAAAAGCTGGACATTCGGCTTTCATAAAAATAACCCTAAAACAAACTTGATTGCCCAGTCGGCTTGGGCTGTAGAATACACTGACTGCACCTCTGCAGAGGGGTAAGACCCCCCCCAACGTGCGTCCTGATATGACTCTAAACAATCTGATGGTGAGTTCCAGTAATGCTGGAGCTTTGGAGAATGCGGAGTACCCCTTTATTGCCATTGCTCCCAGGTCCACTCTGGCCTGGAGTGGTAGCACCTGATAAGGGTCCTATATATGGGTTAAATAGAACTAACGTCATACTAATGCTAAACTGAATTGTTTGACTAAACTGAATTGCTTGAAATAGAAATGTTTTTGACAATTAAACCGTACTTTTATTTAAACTGCATGCTTATGCTAAATTGAATTATTTGAAATGGAACTGTTTTTTACATTGATACTGTACTTACACAAAACTGATTTGTTTGATATTGAACTGTTTTGACATTTAACTGTGTGTAAACACAATCTGTACTTATAATAAACTGAATTATCTGAATTAGAACTACTTAACTAAACTGAATAGCTTGAAATAGAAATGTTTTTCACAATTAAACTCAACTTACCTTTAAACTGCGTACTTATCCTAAACTGAATTGTTTGAAACAGAACTATTTTCATAAAAATGGATTTGGCGTGAAATAACCTACAAGGGTTGATATGCCATAAAACCCAACCAACAACCAACAACAAACTAGATTAGATTATTCAAATTAATGGTATAATTCTTTTCAAACTATCCTAAGGAAATATGGAGTAACCCAATATTGAGAATAGAATAATATAATACATTGACAATAATTATGAGTAATACTTAATTACTCCTCCATGGGTTTTTATGCCGGCTTAATTTTTTCAATAATTTAAAGCAATATTCTTTATCAAAGTGGTTCCAACTCTTTCGAATGGTTATTAATAAGTCTTTTCTGGTAATTTGCATTCCTAAAAATACAAGTTGAAGTCTAGATGTGTATGCCGGTCTACAGTTAAAAGACAGGAGTTACCAACAAGAGGTTGGGTATAACTAATTGAAAGGAAATATGGCTCTTACAAAAAAACTTTCAATCGAAATTATAAAAATAATTTTAAAAAGCATTCAAGATTAAAATTCACAGAGAACTGGTTGTTCTGTGAAAATTTTGGCTGAATTTTTGTCATGAATTGTCTTTTTGATTCAAATGAGTGATTCTTAAGAGATTACTCAATTTAACTTTTTATACACAGATAGTTTGTCTAAACTAAACATTGGTGCTATGTAATCACTTTATATTTTCAGCTTGAAAAACGACTTATTGTCAATATTAGCAATGTTATGATAAATGCACATAATTTCTTGACTAAGACAAACAATTGGTAATTTTATATAATAAGACTTTCTCGGGGTACGTAGACCCTCTCCCCACCCTTTAAAAAACT
Source organism: Sepioteuthis lessoniana (assembly GCA_963585895.1). NCBI lineage: Eukaryota > Metazoa > Mollusca > Cephalopoda > Myopsida > Loliginidae > Sepioteuthis > Sepioteuthis lessoniana. The sequence goes on from OY757910.1 coordinate 12,513,194, forward strand.
TGCTTGAAATTTTCACTGCAAATGACAGAACTGCAATGATTGCTGAAAATTATAACTTTAATTTTGAAAGGTCACGTGGGTTTAGACAGTACCGAATTTAGATTCTGTTGGCCCTTGGGCAACAGATACAACGAAACTCCCTTCCTTCTTAATTTATTTAATTTAAGCAATGTCTGCTTTCGTGTAAAAATAGAAGAATTGAGAATTACTGCCGGGAAACGCTCTTCCCTTCTCTTCCTTTATTTATCTGTCTATCTATCTATGTATCTATCTATATATATAGTTCTTCCTCATATATATATATTTGTGTGTGTGTGTGTGTGTGTGTGTGTGTGTGTGTGTGTGTGTGTGTGTGTGTGTGTGATTGAGAAAAATGAAATGTATCAGACAAATTTATTGAAAAGATAAACGGAAGAAAAATATTGTTTGGTTTGGATAAAAATTTACTTTGCTAACACGTGTTTCGACTAAAATTTTGCTTACATACAAGGTATTCTGTTTAAAATTATTGTGGAACATCAAAGTGACGATTGTACCAATTGTGATTGGTGCTTTTGGCAAATAACTAAAGGATTATTAAAGGGACTGGAGGACTTGGAATTTGGCGGACTACATTATTGAGAACGGTCAGAATACTGAGAACAGTCCTGGAGACTTGATGAGACTTGCTGTCACTCAAACTCCAGTGAAAGACCATCAGTCAACGCTGATGTAAAAAAAACTCTAATAATAAAAATAATAACAATAGAAAATATGTTAAGTGTGCATTTGCCCTGAAGACGACATTTTTAAATAAAATAGCATTCAACACCGGCATCAACATTCAAAGCATTTTAAACAACACCCGAGCGAAAGCATCCCCACTAATAATAAACCCTTCTAAAAATAAATTTCGCATCCAAACTTTAAAAATGTTATACCAATAAAAATATAACGTTTAATTAATATGAACGAAAGTGCTTAGAAGCAGAACTTAGCACAACTCCTCTTTCACGTGAACAGGAAACTAGCAAGAAAGCTAGAGGAAAAAAACATAAGTTTATAAAAAAATACGTAGTCTTTAACCAAACCTGTCTAAATAATATCTTGCTGTCCATATATATATATATATATATATATATATATATATATATATATATTGTGGCCTCGGAAAGGGTCACTAAAGAAAACACAAACACGGATGTTATTTAACAGATTATATATAATACACAAGAAAGATAGAGTTACATAGAAAAGGTAAGAAGTCTCGTACTGTTCGGATAACGCCGATATTGATCTGCCTCTCTGGCAGCGAATTATCTAGTACTAATCATATTTACCAACCCCCTCCGCTCGGGCAGGATATGACACAAGGTCAATTTTTAAGCGAAGTTTAACAGGTTTGAATTCAGAGTTTTCCTTCTCTTAGACTAGTTGCCTCACCAAGGCTGAAGAATCTAGTCTGTCCTACTATTTACCCATAGCTGGAGGGAGAATAATTGGATTCATACCTTTCCCAAGGGTATTAATGCTATGTGAAATGCTATCAGTCCCGTCCAGGATTTGAACTCGTGTTGCCGAATCCCTTTCCTACGATGATAACCATTACACCACGGGTACCTCCAAACCTCTTGTACTAATAACGGTCGGAAGAGTCCATTATGGTAAGATGGGTAAGGCTCATACAACAATATATATATATATATATATATATATAAGAGCGTCTCTGAGTGTTTGTGTGTGTGTGTGTGTGTGTGTGTGTGTGTGTGTGTGTGTGTGTGTGTGTGTGTGTGTGTGCAGCTGGTTATACATCATTTGGGATACTACCTTAGAGTCTCTTTTTTCCTTTATGGACTAGAATGGCTTTTATCCTCATGGCATCAATCAGTGAGTATAATTTTTCTTGGCAAGTTGGGAAATTTAAATCATATAACATCAGTTACGCTTTGCAGTAAAATGGCTTCCAGTTGAATATTGTAATATGCCCATTCACCATGAGACGCCTCCATGTAATGCATAACAGAAAAATATTAACCCCATAAGATGATATGAAAATACAATTTATAAACATTTTTTTTCTGTTATGTGAATTTATCTTTTAAAGGAAAAATTACCCATTGAAACTGTTTGGTGTGTATTTTTAATTGAGTAAAGGTAACAAGCTGCTATCCAAATTTCCAACTCTTATCCAAGTGCATATATATATATATATATATATATATATATATATATATAATTCCTTTATTTTTTTTCTTCTGAATACGAACTGTGATTCCACATTTGCTACTCTGCGACTAGAGAGAAGCATGTAAATAATATTCTCCGTCGAAATGAATTTATTATGACGACTTAACCGAGTTTGAGACTCCATCAAATTGTACTATATATATATGTGTGTGAGAGAGAGAGAGAAAGAGAGAAAGAAATAGAGAGAGAGAGAGCCTGTGTGTGTGTGTGTGTGTGTGTGTGTGTGTGTGTGTGTGTGTGTGTGTGTGTGTGTGTGCTTCCTTGGAGTCATTCATAATACGTGTATTTTTACGTAATAAATTCTGTTTAAATTATCTTTTATTATGCACTGAAATTCCTTCTGCAAATGTAATCGACGAGTTTAACTGCGCTATTTCTAACATGATATTATTACATATGCTCTTTCTATAACACATGGACAAATTGAAAAAATACCCGACAAAATTATCATTATGTTGCAAACTGAAGTAGACATTGCTTTATTCTCTTAATCAGAACATTTAAAAGAACTGTTCAATTTCTGAGCAGATTATCATAAATATATATATATATATATATATATATATATATATATATATATATATCGGTTGGCTAGAGATACAAACATAATTAGAATTTTAGTGGTATAAAGATATAAACCAAATAAAAAAAGATTTTATTCCTTGTTCTCAGAAAGTGATACTGGTATCACTTGCCTTTCTAAAATTTGCTTTACGATTCAGCGCTTTTACAAAACATTTAAAGTTTCAACAGGTTTATCAGCCATCCGAAATGGTGTAAAGGAAGATACAATTGGGGCTTGTCGTCCTCTGTGGCTGACAAAGACCTCTTAAAATACATCAATAATGCATGACTGCTAAATAGCAGTTATTTCACAATCATACAGTTCTTTATGGTTACTCAAAACACGATAATTGCTGTAACGATGATTGCCGTAGGGTTAGTTTTGCCAAGGAATTAGGCTTAGTTTGGCTTGGTTTTATGGCATATCAACCATTGTAGTTTATTTAATGCCAAATGCATTTTGATAACTATATATATAAAGAGTTCTATTTTAAACAATTCGGTTTAGCATAAGAACGCAGTTTAAAAGTCAAAACAGATCTATTTTAAGAAATTCAGTTTAGTATGATAAGCAGTTAAGTTCTATTTGACTTATAGACAGGATCCTATCTGGTATTACCACTCCAGGCCAGAGTGAACTTGAGAGCAATGGCAATGAAGGGTTACTCCGCATTCCCCAAAGCCCCAGAATTACGAAAGCCTCGCCATAAGAGTGTTTAGTGCCATATCCAGGACACTCGTTGAGGGAGTTTTACCCCTCTGCACTGATGCAGTTGGTGTATTCTGCGTCCCTAGCCAACTGGGCAACTGGACACTTGTTGGGGGAGTCTTACCCTTTGGCAGAGATGCAGTCGGTGTATTCTGCATCCCCAGCCGACTGAGCGACTGGACACTTGTTGGGGTCTCTTAACTCTCTGCAGCGATGGAGAGGGTGTATTCTACAGACACCCACCCGCCCAGCCAATTGGGCCAAAGGAATTTAAAAATACCTTTCATTGTACATTGATATTAACATTTTTTGTAAAATATCTTTTTTTTTTTTTTATTTGTTTGTAGTTTTTTTGTACATGGTCCTATCGAAAATGAATAATTTTCAAAGATTTTCTTTGTTCTAATGATGGGACCCTAACAGGTACTACTATTCCAGGTCAGAGTGGACCTGGGAGTAATAGTAATAAAAAGGATACTTTACACTTCCCAGATCTCCGGAACTTGAATTAGACTATCAGATGCAGTTTACTATCTTACCTAGAATACCCCTTAGGGTTTTTTTACTCCCTTGAAAGGGGTACTATATGCGTATTCTTAGTCCTACTGACAAGAAAGTCAAAATTAAAATCATATTTTTCTGCAATTATTGTAGTACTGTCATTTGTAGTGAAAATCCCATGTAAGTTTTCTTTTTTTGTTCTTTTTTTTCACAATTATTATTTTTCTCTTTTGAGCCTTCTTCACAACAAGATTAGCAGATGGTTTCTCACAGGAATTTGAGTGACAACAAGTCTCCTCAAGTCTCCAGGACTCTTCTCAGTATTCTGGCCGATCTTAACATACTGTACTTTGGATGGTCTCCACTCGTCCTCTTTTTTCCAAGACCTCCAGTCCCTTTACCAATGCTTTGGTAACTGTACCGAACGTACCAATTACGATTCGTACCACCGTTACTTTCACGTTCCATTGTTGTTGTTTTTTCGATTCTCTAGCACGGTCTTGGTAATTATCTCTTTTTTCGCTTTCTTTCAGTTTTACCCGGAGGTCCGCCTGAATGGCAAAGTCCACTATTCGGCAGGTTTTCTTTTTTTGTTGTCTATCACTAGGTCTGGTCGTCTGGCGGAGATTAGGGCATCTGTTAGTATCTCAAAATCCTATTAGGATGGTCTACGTACAACCATACAGTTTTATCATACGATTACTGCATTTAATTCTTCATTCTAAGTCATTTTGGTTTACGAAAGATTTCATAGAAACTTTTCTTTTGGATAGTGAGAGAAACTTATAAGTGGTTCGGATAACAAAAAAAAAATCACTGATGTGTTTTAACGCCGTCAGCATTTGAACCTGCTTACTGTTAATTATTTTCTGCACTAGCAATCTCACTATTTCTCGCTGTGGGCAAAATGTTTGGTGATTAAACACTCAAGTTTGTAATTTTGGTTCTAGAATTCGTTTTGCAATATGCAACATTCAATCAGTATTTTGTGCTTTTAAAGTCAACAAAAGTGAATTGACTGAGATCAGGAATTAAGATAAGCTTTGCTGACAGAATAAATAATATAAAAACAGGCCTGATGGTTTGACTATTTCAATAAAATATAGATTATTTTACAACAGAAATGCACTGTAAATATTCTTTCGTATGATTTCATTTGAAATCAGGAAGAAAAATTACGTTGAAAAAGGAACTTCTTTTGACATCTACTTAAGGAAGATGATTTTTTCTTGACTCTAAATTCAAATCTGAAGTAAAAATTTAGCTATCACATCACGTTTTTAAGTTTTATCCATTGAAATACTATATTTACGATGATTCTCAGCTTTGAGTTAAAAAGTAGAGACGATATGTAATTTTTAAAAGTCTGTATCCAAATGTAATTGTTCTGGCCGTATTCTTCACGAATGTTGCGTGTCATGGATTTATTACACTTCTACACAGGGTTAAATTAAATATCTAATATCCAACAACTTAGATTGATGAAGGACACGGGAGTATCCGAAATTATGAACATATTTTTGCACATATTTTACTTAAGGAACATTTCTTTCAACAGATTTATATTCTACATTATCAGGTCATTTTTCATCACTTCTTTCATAGCATATCAACTCTTTTAAGAATCATTTATAATGCTTCTAAAAATACTTTTCTTCGCATAATCTGTTCTCCTGGCGATGACCTATGGTAGAAATGAGTTAAGACCAGGGGATTTCTCGATGACGTTATATCTAAAGTGTTAAACTACGGCCTCGAAATAAGCAAGTTGAAATTCTAGTCGGGCTATTACGTTTACTTTTAGCCTAATACCTTTGAGAAAGGCATGAACCCACTTTTCTCCCCAGCTATGGGTTAAATAATTACACTAGTGTTCTTTTAAAAGCATGGCTTTGCCATTAAATAACCCACGAAGGTTGACATGTAATTAAACAAAGAAACCAAACAATATAATATTTTCATCATCACCTTAAAAAGCAAATTTGATTTTGGTTTGGTTTAGTTTGGTTTTATGGCATACCAATCTTTGTTGGTTATTTAATGCTGAATCAGGTTTATTTACATATATATTTGATGTTTATGATTTGTAAACATAAGTCGACAAAGTTAAATAGTTCCAAGTATTGCTATGTATCACAAATATCAGTCATTTGTTTACGCACAGTTCAATGATCAAACAGTTCTATTTCTTAAAATTCAATTTAGCATTAGTCAAAGTTAAATGGTTCAAAGTATTGCTATGTATCTCTAACAATTCAATTAAACATCAGTCATTTGTTCACTCATAGTTAAATGATCAAACAGTTCTATTTCAAACTATTCAATTTAGAATAAGTAATTAGTTTTCACTCAGTTTAAATGTCAAACAGATCTATTTAACCTATAAATAGGACCCTATCAGGAGCTACTACTCTAGGCTATAGTCGATCTGGGAGCAATGGCAATGAAAGGTTACGCTATATTCCCGAGAGCTCCAACATTACTGGAGCCGCACCATAAGATGATTTAATGCCATATCCAGGACACTCGTAGAATGCACCGACTGCATCGTTGTAGAGATGTAGTCGGTGTATTCAGCATCCCAGCTGACTCGGCCCTGGACACTCATTGGGGGAGGTGTCTTACCCCTCTGCAGAGATGTAGGCCTTGCATTCTACAGTCCAAACCGGTTGGGTAGACAAACTTGATTTCTCTCAGTGAAATCTTTACAATACCATATTCTCTTGGAGGTGTAATGGTTAAAGCGCTGGACGGCAGAATCGTAGTATGCGAGTTCGAACACCAGTCGCGCTATTACATTCACTTTTGGAAAAATTCCTATGGGAAAAGTATATGAACCCTCTTATCATCTCATCCATGGGTTAAATAGTACCACTACTAACCTTCTAAAAAATGGAGGGATTTGGCATCAAGTAACCGGAGAAGATTGATATGCCATTAAATAACAAACAAACCATATTCTTTCACTCACATCATATTAAATCACATTAAAAATGTGAATTTCAATTAGAAAAGTATATTCAATTTAAACATTAGTCAATAGTGGCCATACACGTTTGAAATGGTTAGTTTCGCATTTGTAGGAATTGCTGGTCTTTCGCTGTAGAAACCAGCATTAATTACAATTCATATTTGATTTTAAGAGCACTTAGTATCTTATTTGGAACAAGGAAATCTTTCTCAATGCACATTACTTAACTTTCGCAGATTAGGTGGGAAAAGCTGGCACAAGAATTCAATACTATTTCACTTTTGTACCGGGATTAACTTGTTCTTTATTAATTCAACACCGTTTTCAATTCTGCTCAACCCAACACATATCTGTACAATTGATATGTTAGCCGACCGTAGTTAAAAGGGATCCGAAGGTTCTCTTTTCAATAGCTTCGACACCGAGGTGTAGGGGAAAGCGTTAAACCTTTCCCTGGATTGCTCTACTCACTCTTCCCCTGAACCTTATAATGCTGAATGCTGAGCAAGGACGCATCAAGTACCATTTTTGGAGTTTTTGGTATGACTCACCTAGAAGTAAGACCCGGTCTTTCGGACGATAGGCGAACACTCTAAACATTATGCCAATATATATATATATATATATATATACCAACATATATATATATATATATACATATATATATATAGAGAGAGAGAGAGAATATATACAAATAGATAAAATATAAGTGAGAAAAGTTGCATAGAAAAGTGTTCAATGTTACGACGGAGAACGCATCGAAAACCTAAGATATCAAAATTATAAACTTTATATATATATATATATATATATATATATATATATATCTGTGTGTGTGTATATATATAGTTTAAATATATATAAAATTTTTATATATATATATATAAAGTTTATATATATAAAGTTTATATATATATAAAAAGTTTATATATATAATGTTATATATATATATATATATATAAAGTTTATATATGCATACATAAAGTTTATATATATATAAAGTTTATATATATGTTTATATATATATATATAAAGTTTATATATGTATACATAAAGTTTATATATATGTAAAGTTTATATATATATATATATATATATATAAAAATATATATATATAAAGTTTATATTTATATATATGTTTATATATTTATAATGTTTATATATTTATATAAACTTATTATATATATATAAAATTTATATATATATAAAGTTTATATATATATATATGAAGTTTATATATATATAAAGTTTATATATATATATATATGTATATATATGTATATATATATGTATATATATATATATATATATATATATATATATATATATATATAAACGTTTTTATATAATCATATGTTTTTACAGTAGAATTACATTGACAAATGAGGAAAAATGAATTGTCAGTGGGTAGGAATTAATGAAACCATTAATGACATAAAATGCTATTAGATGTTGAATGTTAAAAGATTTCAGCTGATTTCACAGCATTAAGCACTTCGAATAAATGTTATAGATATTTCACAAAACTCCATCCGATGGCGAGTCTCCAGTTCTGAACCTCTAAGGTGTGTACAGTCACCCCCTCGTTGCCAAAAATCCCAGCTCCCTTCTGACCCGAAAAGGTAGAGCCTGGGAGGATTTAAAATTTTTTAATATAGATAAAATCATAATTTTATATATCTTTTATATATAGTAAAATATATGGTAAAATGTATTTATAAATACAAATATTTTAGAATAGTGAATATTTTACCATCAATATTTTTCTATAGAAGTTAAATTATAATTATACAAGAGGAATGTATTTGAAATTGCTTATAATAGTTCATTAGTAATTTTTTTTATATGTATGTAGTCGAATATAGGGAATATAACTATCTTACTATAGAAATCATTTTACTATCAATATTTTACTATAGAAATGAAAATGGGGCTTCGACTACAGAAAAACTTTTCAAATTTTTATGTCTGATAAAATCATAGATATTATATATATATATATATATATATATATATATATATATATATATATATATATATATATATATATATATATATATTATAAAATAGATTTATGGAATATAGATGTTTTGCTATAGAAAATTATGCACTGTCAATAATTTACTATGGAAATGAAATTTAGGACTAGACTATAGAAATTTATTTTGATTCTTCAAAACTGATACAATCGTAAATATCATTTGTAAATATAGTAAAATGTATTCATGTATATAAATATTTTTCTGTTAATATTTTACAATAGAAATGAAAGCGATGATTTTACTCTAGTTTGCAATAGATATGCCTAAATTGAAAGAAGAGCCGAGGTTTCAGTGGTCACAAACCAATAAAACTTTGTTTCTTTCAGAATTGCATATCAACTTTTTTGGGTTATTTATTGCCAAAGCCATCTTTGTAGAAGATTTGGGATACTAGTTAGCCTGTATCTAGGGATATAAGGGGATTCATACCTTTCCCTAGCGTATTAGTCCGAAAAAGACATCGACACGCAGCTAACGAAGGCATGGAGAGATATCGATAAGCTATCGATCAGACCTGACCGATAAAATGAAACGCAGTTTCTTCCAAGCAGCGGTCGTATCAATACTGCTATATGGATGCACTACTTGGACGCCAACAAAACGGCCGGAGCAAAAGCTAAACGACAATTATACAAGAATGCTGTGAGCAATATTGAACAAGTCCTGTAGGCAACACCTCACAAAAAAACACCTATACGGCTACTTACCTCCCATCACGAGAACTATCCAAGTTAGACGAACCAGACATGCAGGACACTGCTTGAGAAGCAGGGACGAGCTCATAAGTGATGTACTCCTATGGACCCCCACATGTGGCCGAGCAAAAGCAGGACGGCCAGCTCGAACATACATACAGCTGCTCTGTGAGGATACGGGATGTAGCCCTGAAGACCTGCCAGAGGCGATGAACGATAGGGAGAAGTGGCGAGAGAGTCAGGGATATCTGTGCTCGCGGTACGACATGATGATGATGATGATGATGATACGTCATAGCGTGACTGGAGATCGAACTCAAACATTACTAGCATACAAGATTACATTATATTTTACTAATATCATAAATTAATGATATGAGCGGTGGAATAAAATTGAGGGTTTAATTCTCTGTCTAGACAAGTCTTTTTGCATTCGTTTCTTTAATGGTTCTTCTCTTTTCTTATGATAGATACATGGAAGCGCAACATATAGAAATTTATTGGCTGCGTGGTCGCATTTAGCGAGGAGAAAGTTGGTTTGATTTATCTGGATTTTAGGCTTAACATGAAACAGCAATTTCAATAAACGTTGCCTACAAGAAACTGTCCTTTTAACCTGGTTTAAGAATCCAAGTTTTTCCTCCCGATGATAAATGTTTAGTAACATCCACTAATGCTGGTCACGTAAAGTGAACCACACATTTTAAAGAAATCTATCGTCTACTTTGGAAAAAGGTGATCGCTACCCGGGTTAGTAATATTCGTATCAATACAAGCGTATCTCAAGCGCCTACAACACCACTACGACAATACGTTACAATAGTGAGTTCAATCCGAATGGATGTCATCGTTTCGTTGCCTTGCGACAAACTAAGAAAAACTTAGAGGGTAGACTACGTGCCCGTTTCTGCTCTCATACTTCCGAATGTGGTATTGCATTAAAAGGCAAAAATGATTTAAATAAAATTAAAATATTCGAGACCCTCTGAAAGTAATGTTAATCCCTGTTCATGTACACAGAAACTACGACCGATTCAGGGAGCATAATTGGAGGAGCTTGTTGTAACGGTTATGACCGTTAAAAATGGTGTCGGTGACCTGCGTTCAAATCTTGGACAAGGCGATTTGCATTTCAGTTCATCCTACTGCCTCTCGGAAAGGCATGAATCCATTTGTTCTGGCTTAGGTTGTTGAGTTTTTTTGGTAAGTCAACCCTGGTAAATTTTTCATCCCAAATCTAGTTTATACCTATATTAAATATCTGATTTGTAAATGAATAATTCATTGTTAAGATTTTAAACAAACCAAAAATTATTTGTTTGCACACAGTTAAATAGTTTCAAGTATTGCTACGTGATTCTAAAAATTCAACTTTACATTAGCCATTAGTTTACACACATTGCTAAAAGCTCCAAGAATGGAGTCTCATCTTCAGATGTTGCTCGGTGTCATGTGCAGGACACTCGCTGGGAGGGGAGCCTTAATCCTCTGCAGAAATGCTGTCGGTGTATTCTACAGCTCCAGCCAACTGTTCCCATCTGTTCTGCACCCGCCCACCCCAGTTATGGGTTAACAGTAGGGTTGAGTTCGCTCGTTAACCTTGGTTAGACAACCCATCTAAGAGAAGGAAAACTCTGGATTCAAACCAGCTATACTCTGCTTGAAAATTAACTATGTGTTACATACTGCTCGTTGTTTAGGTGTTGGGTTAAAAAAAAAATGAATGCAAAATACGACGATTATAATATTCCCTTTTTTGTTTTTGTTTTTTGTTTTGTTCTTTTATCTTCTACTTTGAATGCTTGTGGGTATTATTTTAAAAAATAAAATAAGATAAAATAAATCAATTCAAAGTATAACGTTTTCCTAGAAGCCCTCTGACAGAAAGTGAAATCCATGCATACCAGGAAGATAGACTTCCTGGTACCAAAGAAAAATTCTCTCTTACTTAAACTGTTACTACTGAGATTGAAAGGACTTGTTTCTCTCGGCTGTTGGCAGGGTAACACACGTGTTCGCTAAGTCCTTGGGTTAGCAGCAGGTTGTGTGTCCAATTAACAGCCGTCTCTGCTCAGAATATCTCACTGAAAACACACACTAGACAAACGACGAACTTCAAACTTTTAACATCGAAAAGGACTCTAATATTTTTCAATACCTTGTCTGTGAAAATGTGACAATTTCCTCGGGTACAGGGAAGTGGTCAACCCCACAAATTTATCGTTAAACCCTAAAATAAAGTTTGCGTTAAAATGAATCCTTGTATCTTTCCTTCCATCCTCAATTTTCTTACAGTTTCCCAAAGACAAAGAATACAAAAAGTGAATGGGATAAGAAGAAGAAAAAGGAGTCAGATACGAAACCCGAAAATTATCCCTAAAGAACTCAACAACCGACACCACAACAACTACAAATAACTAACCAAACCTTCTTATACCACATAGGCTACTTGGCATGCTAAAGTATTAGTATTGAAACACATACTTCCTTAATAACATTATATTCATGGCTCATTTAAGAATAACTCACATGATTAGATTGGTCCAAGTCTTATAATCAACATCTTTTTAAATATTTTGTCTAATTTCAAATCCAACGGGTGAATGGGTTGCGTTTCTTAGTAGGTTAAAAAAATCAAGGGAGAAAGTGTTACATCCCTTTAATATAGATTGCTTTATATTCATATATAAAAACATAGTTCTGTGTTGAAGAAAACCAATTAAAAAAGAAATAAAAAGAAACAAATACTCAAATGTCTTCCCATTTAGATGTTGTTCATTTATTAAGGAAACGAAACTGTAGATTTTTCTAAGATTCACTTCAATGTAGATTTTTCTAAGATTCAATTCTAAGCAAAAATTTAAGAAATTCAGTTGATTAATTGATTATTTGAGAAGAAATAGATTTATTGAATATATTTATTACTGTTATATGTGATGTTATTCCATTTAACCGAACAATATTGTATACACTGTGGGCCTTGCGCGAGATATTGGCTATCTTTGAGAATTGTTAGTGTAACCGGAAGTGTTCATACAATTAATCTTGAATTCAAGGACAAATGTACTTTTTTTTAAAAATTCGTTTCAATCATTTTGTGTTGAAAAAGTACGGTGTTTTGAAGTTGACAGTTTTATCGAAAGATTAATGATAAAATTTGTATCCCAATTTATCATTGGAATTACGGTACAATATTTAAAGTGGCTTTCTTGCTCAGTTATATGATTATTTAAGATACAATATACCTATGATTTCTAGAAATGCTTTATTTCTGCTGAAATGTTTAGTAATACATTTTATGATAATTTAAGGAAAAAAATTACTTTTTATATCCAGATTTTAAGGTAACACTACTAAAGATGCATATCTGGGAAATTAAAACATCGAAATATTTTCTGCATATCTGAAAATATCATGAACACACTTCTCATGTGTATATTCTTAAACAAGAATCAGTATGCAATATCTTTGGAGAGATTTTATTCTATAAATACTTCGCGGTAAATCACCTGATGAAGGCCAGAGGTGAAATTTGCCCGAAACGTAGTGAAGGAAGAAACAACACAAAAACTACCAAGATGAGGAGAAAAAGTCCACAATAAATAAAAAAAAATAAAAAATAAAAAAATAAAAAAATCAATTCTCAGATTTTATTCTGTTCAGCCACATTTGTTTGGAAAACATTTATATTCAAACTTTCCTTTAATTTGTTAATATTTTGTCGCTAACGTTGATTTCCAATATAAATATCAAGTATATGACATCTATAATTATAATTCTAAACGTCAAGATACAAGTTAAACAGTGTGTTTAGTTTTTGGGCTTTGGTACTTCCTTGTACTCTTAACTCCTCGAAATGTGGTTTTTGTTTGTTTGTTTGTTTGTTTGTTTGTTTGTTTGGGGGACTTCTTTTTCGGGATTTTGGGGCTTCTGTTGTTGTAGTTTTTCGCTTTTATGTTTGTGTAAAGACCTCATAAATATTAATTTCTTTCCACGTAAGGATATTAAGAGGTCATAAATGGGGTTCAGTTGAAATTCTTCTCCATACATAATAATTTGAATAGTTCATCATACTTTTGACAAATTTTCTCTGTTCAATCTAAATATCCACAAAACAGCCAATTTCACACACACACACACACACACACACACACACACACACACACACACACACACACACAATAAAGTAATTGTATACAAGTTTCAATAGTTATTGGTCATGACTGATGATATTTTCTAATTTCTTTTCAGGTGTTAACTGTCTTTGTGAGGGCATTTCCCACAAGATCTATCAACTGATTTACCCCTGACATCTTTACTACTGCCACTACTGAAACAATCACTATTGACACCGTCATCACGAATACAGGAGTGAATCCATCAGCGCTTTAACCCGCTACTGGGGGAGAATAAATAAATTAACAGGATCCCTAATTGACTTCACGAAAAGAAAAAATATAATAATTGAGAAAATTGTTGTTTTAAAAAGAAATTTTAAAAGGACGCTTTTAAAGTCTTTAGCAGCCAGAGAGCCGTGTCAGGAGACTTCGCGCAGAGAAATCTGATTGACGGAACCAACTTACCCTGAAAGTAATCTGTGAGTACAGCATAATCATTTTCAATTCATGTACTGTGCTAATAATTATATCCGTGTCTGTTTCGACTTTGATTTATTTCATTTCTCGCATTTGCGATACGTGTTTCCATTGTAAATATAATCGCTTCTGAGTTTAGCATAGTCTGGCACAAGGTTAAAGTTGTGGAGCTTGCCATGAGATCGAAATAGAAACGAGCTTGCTTATCTCTTCTGAATGATAACTATTATGCTGGTAGAGAGGTTTTAAGGTGCTCCCGAGTGATGAAATTGGCGGATAATGCCGAACCTCCAAGAATTCCTATTTTGGACTAAGTTGTATAAAAATTGGGACAAGAAAAAATGGTTAGGTGGAGGATTATAATTGGCTGATAACCCAAAATGAAAAATAAGGGAACAGAAAAACTGTTGAGCTGTCTGATAATTGTAATAATATGTAATAATAAACGTTATGTCATCTCTCTCTCTCTCTCTCTCTCTCTCTCTCTCTCTCTCTCTCTCTCTCTCAAACACATACACGCACATACATACAGACATATACACATGCAAGCACTCTCTTTTTCTCTTCCTACTTCTTTGTCTCACACTCTCTGTATCTCTCTTTTTCCTTACCTTTCTGTTTGTCTCTCTCTCTCTATCTCTCTCTCTCTCTATCTATCTATCTATCTATCTATCTATCTATCTATCTCTCTACTTCAGTTTCTGGGTTTATCTGTTTCTCTCTTTGTGTCTCTCTGTCTTTCTTAAGTGTTTGTCACTACCTGTCTGTCTGTCTGTGTCTCTCTCTCTCTCTCTCTCTCTCTCTCTCTCTCTCTCTCTCTCTCTCTTTCTCTCTATCCACACACACAGACACACATACATATATATATATATGTGTGTGTGTGTGTGTGTGTGTGTGTGCATTACACTTTAAATTGAATCAATATATATTATGGATTTGTAAGTCCAAAAATGTTTACCGAGAAATCGAGGCCCTCTTTTTAAAAAACGTAATTGAGTGCTTCACGACGCATACTCTTTGGTAGCTACTATTAATAAATTATCTCCGGTAATTAAGTTTTAATTAAGGCGAACGCAAGCACTGACTCATATTTTGCGCTTAACGCTATTTTTCAATACACAGTAAGCCCAATTGAACACAAAAGGGACGTCACCCCACTAAGGCATATTTGTGCATTAGGCAAAAAAACCAAAAAAACTTAAAAATGAACTTTAATCAAACAAAAAGATTTCAATAGTCTTTGAAAGACATTTTTAATTTGAATATTTTTAACAAAAAATCTAATGACTGAGGATTTGACAAATTTAAAAACATTTCAATTGAAGTAATTTTATTTTGATTCATTATAATGATTATTAGATATTTAAGTCTATGCTTATCACACACACGCATATATATATATATATATATATATATATATATATATATATATATATATATATATACGTACTCGCATAATTCAAACACACACACACACACACACACACACACACACACACACACATATATTAATATATGTATTAAACTCCGAGAGAAAGAAAGAGAAAAGAGAAAACAACAAAACTGAAAATATATGTGCTCACATATGTGTATGTACATTGATATACGTGCATGTATGCAAATGTACACACGTACACTCAAAGTACTTACATAAAAAAGCATCTGCAGAAGCCAGAGGTCTTCACGGACTTTTGACTCCAATAGGACATTCACAAGCATAAATCCTGGCATTAAAAAGAATCACACCCCTACCAAAACAATCTTTATCATAAAAGTGTTGAACAAATAGAACCCTAACCATTATCAATCTCCTTAAGAGAACCATAAAGTCTGAAATACGTATAGAAGACATGTATAAGAAAAACTTCAAATACTGAATTCAGATTCATTTGTCGACCTATTCATTTTAAAATATTTACTTTTCTTTGGTTGGATCAGAAACAATATGCATATATATATATATATATATATATATATATATATATATATATGTGTGTGTGTGTGTGTGTGTGTGTGTGTGTGTGTGTGTGTGTGTGTGTGTGTGTGTGTGTGTGTGTGTGTAATGCAAAGCTCTTTGAATGAATTGAGCACTCTGGTATCCGGTAAGGTATAAAATGTAAACAAACGAACACTGCTACTTAATACCTTATAATTCCTCAGCTGACGTGGTACGCTTGTTGGCCGAGCGGTATGATACTAAGTCTAACGTAAACTTTGGCGGGTTTCGATCCCAGCTTCAAGCGTCCTACGTGTCTAGCCACACTGAAGTGTTGTGATACAACGAAACAGTCTGTCTGTGGATGACAATATACATACATATGTATGTATATATATATATATACAAAGATAGAGAGACAGTGAGACAGAAACTGAGAAAGAATGAGAGAGAGAGAGACTGTTGCCTAGATGTCGAAACATCTTCAGTTTATTATATAAGTTGCTTAGCTGTGTGTACTGGATTTAAATTTTGCAACTTAAAATTTTAGATATTCAAAATTTCAGCCATGATACTTCATACGACTCCCTATATATATATATATATATATATATATATATATATATATATATATATATATTGGAATAAATTAATCATTATGAAACCGTTTTTTATTAGATTAGAAAAGTGCTCAAATGTACATGAAACTAGTCGTGAGAAATTGGGCGCCTCGGCTGGTGTAATATTTAGCAAGCTCGACTTGTAAGCCTTTACGAGTGAGTTATATGGGGGGCCACATCTGAGCAAAAAGCTTTGTTACTAATCATAAAAACAACTAGTTTTTACAATAATTTCCATACAATTATTGTTACAATCATTCGATAGCTCAGCTTAGTTTTTCTGTTCTCTTACTTTTAATGTCAGTTCCTCAACCAATTTGTTGATTTCATATACAAATTTTTTCTTGTCTTATTCTCGTACAGCTGAGACTTTTCACTAAGACCCACAAGTCTGCTCGCCTTTGCACGATTTCTTTTAACTGTCCATTAAAACAGCCTATCTTCCCGTGAAAACTTGATTTTAGAAATTCACTCATTTTTTTTTTCTATGAGATATTGTGACATATCAGTGACGAGACATTTTGATAACCTAAACGAAGTAAGAAGTAACTTTATTCTTTTCCCAAGTGAATTCTAACTAGAATTCGAATGTGGTTCGTTGATTTGGGGGGGGGGTGTATCGCTGAAAGTTATGGCACCTGCAAAATATTGATTTCGTTTGGGGGCCTTTCTATTAAGCAAATTTATTTAGGTTTCTTTGTTTAATAGAAGAACATTAGTGGTACTATTTAACCCATAGCTAGGAAGATAAGGCTGTTCGTACCTTTCCAAGGGAAATTTGCCTGAAAGTGAACGCAATTACACGACTGGAGTTCGAACCTGCTTATTACGATTACGCAGTCAAGTACGTTAACCATTACACCACAAAGACACCCTCCAAGCAAAATGGTGGCACAGATATTGAGTTCTAAAATTCAATTTGATTTAGGAAATAATTTTGACTGAATTGGCTTATAGTCACGTTGAAAACATAGGATCCGGTTAGATTACCGAAGTTAAGCAGCGACACACCTGCATATAGTGTAATTCGAACTCGTTTATAACGATTACGCAGTCCAGTACTTTAATCATTACCCCACAAAGACACCCCTTTTTTCTTTCTTTAATGACATATCAACCTTTGTAGGTAATTTAATGCCAAAGCCATCCTTGTGATACTATTTAACCCATAGCTCGGAGGATAAGGGGGTTCATAACTTTCCCAAGGGTATTTGCCCGAAAGTGAACGTAATAGAACGATTGGAGTTCGAACTCGCTTACTACCATTCCGCAGACCATCGCTTTAACCATTACACCCCGAGGACACCCCCTGCTTATATTGGAGTCACTTCAATAGTATGGTAAGCAAGTTGAAGGCATCGTGCCAAATGAAAGAAAGCGATTTTCGTTGAACTGATGTCACAAATGTGTATTTATAGCAGTGATCAAAATAGAAAAAATAGATCAGAAACACTATACGCCTGTTTTGCTTAGGATGCTGAGTTCATCACTTGGCGCCTAAGGCGCCCCAAATATTGGGAATGCCGACGGGATTAAGCAGTTTTTGTGACAGCCACGCAGGAGTCTTGATTTGTGCGTGACCATCCACGAAATCACCCTGTGTGATAAAATCATCTTGTGTCAGATCTAGTTTGGTGGGAGGGTGGAATAATAACAAACACTATTCAAATGTTGTTCCACTGTTGTGACATATATTCAGGTTTTTGAGAACTTAAAGAGCTGAGAAGCGAAAAATGCTAATCACCAAAATGTTCACTTTTTTCTGTTCTATGAATGATCTAATCACATATAATCCTCATCTCCACTAGTTACTCTTGCATGAATTAGTAAAGATGAATTTAGCAAAAGAGGGCGAAGTTCCTTCCAAAATATGATTGCTGTCAGCGTGTGAAAATGGGAAAGCAAAGGAAAGAAAGGAAAAGAAAAGAAAAATCTGATTCCCAAAATAAATATCGCTAAATATACTTGAAGGGTATGGTTTCTATCACTGAGGCTTGTGATTAGTCACTTACATGCATGTTCTGGCCGACTGAGAGGCTTCACTTATTAAAAGGAATTCTAGCTTATCCTTTTTATTTCCTTTCGCTTTTTTATTGCTTTCTCAGTTCTTTAGGGAACACGTGCCCTTGGGTTATGCCAATCCAGCGATTTTCGATTCCGCCAACATCCTCTTTCGAAATCCATCATTAGCAGTTTGAATATCTTGCTAATACCTTGGCGATACGTCTGAAGGATGAAAATATTAACTCTCTTCAAAAGCAGTCATAAGTTCTATTTTTAAGTATTGACATAAAAAAAATTACAACTGATATAGGATAGCAAATTTTGTAGCTCTTTTTGGCGGGGGTTAAAATATGACAACTATATCCTCGGCAGGAAAATAATCGAACTGCCTCGCTTCTTTAGCATTGTTTGGGTAATCAATATCGAAGGAAAACACTGAATTAAAACCAGTTTTATTCTCTTTAAAAATTGGCCTTGTGGTACATCCTCTGCATGTTGGAGGAGTTATTTAATATATGCGTCCATTGGGATCGTCAAACAGCAAGCGAACTAATCTACCTAATGACTACGAAGAAGCGTGTTCGATCCTCCTTCATTTGTAACCTTGTGTCTGACTAAGGTAATATTATCTTCGCCAGGAAACTTAAAATTCAAGAAATAACTGATTTTGCTAGATTTTTTTTTCGTCTACAATTCTAATCTACGCAATTTTTATACAAATTTTACTTAATCTGTTAACGACTTTTCAAATACAAAAATCTCCATTCTTTTTTTTTTTTCCTTTTTCTTTACATTTAACTCACTTTTAAAATTTTTTTTCTTCCTATCATTCCTACGAAAAATAGAAAGTTTAATACTGCAAAATTAATGTTTAAATTTAGAACCTTTTTTTTTTATTAAGACCTTTGACCAACATTCGTAAAGTAACACCAGAGATCAGACTATGTAGCAGTCTAAAAAGAAGTAAACACCATTTTTTTTTCTTTTTGTTTACCGAATTTTAATGCTGTAGATTTTGGTATTTAACATCACCTAATAATGTCATTTTTGATTATATATGGTTGAACTGCAAATAGTAAATTATTGGTATCTTTGCTTTAGTATAAAACATAAGATTTTTTTCTAATTTAGGATGTAGTGATATTGGACTGTAGTTATAATCTGTATATGAATGTATTGAATAGATATATTGTTATGCTGCAAGGCGGAGAATATGCAAAAAAGAAGACATTGAATTATAGACTCTGGAAACTATAAACAACTTGATAAAATCATAACATGTGTTTAACATCTATTTATGGGCGAGATTTGAGCCAATGACTCGAGTTCAAATTCTGGACGAGACAGTTTGCATTTTACTTCGTGCTACTACCTCTGGGAAAGATATCAATCCCACTCTTCTCCCTGCAGCTACGAATAAATAATCGAACAGATTGGGTTCTTTAATCCTAGGGTGGCAACCAGTCAAGGAGAAGGAAACTGAATTCAAACTAGTTGTAACCCGCTTAAAAATTGACTTTGAGTCGCATCCAGATGGGGGCGGAGGGGGTGAATAGACGCATTTTTATGGACAATATCAGGACTTTTTCGCTTTTTAAAATTTTATTTCTAATAACCTATCTTAACTTAAAAAAAACGAAAATGTTTATTTATTGTCCTTCACCTTGCAACAGTTTCAATTTTAATTAAGCGTAAGTGTAGCCGTTAAACAATGTTTTTGATTTTTTGAAAGTGTATTTGTTTGTTAGCGTCTGTTAGGCAGTGAAATGTTAATATTTTGAATACAATTCCGACAACAAAAAAAAATAATCCTGCTCCTTTTCATCTTGAGTGAAGAATTTTTTTTTTCAATTTAATTACTGTAATAAGCCCGGCACTTTTGACAATCAGTTGTCGACCTTGTTTACATTTCTCATCTTCTATGTGCAAGATTATTCCAGATTTTCTTCTGATTGTTATAAAATAAAAAGGAGGAGCTCACATTATGACGGTTATCGTAAAAGGAAATGAACACAGCGACAAGAGTTCAAATCCTGAACGAGTCTGTTTGTATTTCACAACACGCTAATACCATTCAGAAAGGTATGATTCCAACTATTCTTCCTCCAGTTAAATAATGGGGCAGACTAGGCTCTTTAACCTTGGTATGAAAACCGAAACTGGAGAAGGAAAACTCTGAATTTAAGCTTGCCAAACTCGATTAAAATTGACATTGTGTTGCTTCTCTATCTAGAGTCAGAAGGTAGTATCCGCACGCTGTATGTTGGATCAGGAAAAAGTATCCGTGCTCTCTATACAGGATTAGAAGGTAGTATCCGCGTGCTTTACCTAGGATAAATGTCATTCCATGGTTATCCTGTACAGAATAGTCCCTTCAACTATGGAAATTCCACAGTCATCCTGTACAGAATCATCTCTTCACTTATGGAAATTCCACGGTTATCCTGTACAGATGAGTCTCTTCACCTATGGAAATTTCACTGTCATTCTGTACAGAATCGTCTCTTCAACAATGGAAATTCCACGGTTATCCTGTACAGATGAGTCTCTTCACCTACGGAAATTCCACTGTTATCCTGTACAGAATCGTCTCTTCAACAATGGAAATTCCACGGTTATTCTGTACAGATGAGTCTCTTCACCTACGGAAATTCCACTGTTATCCTGTACAGAATCGTCTCTTCAACAATGGAAATTCCACGGTTATCCTGTACAGATGAGTCTCTTCACCGACGAAAATTCCATGGTTATCCTGTGCAGAATCGTCTCTTCACCAACAGAAATTCCTCGGTTATCGGGTACAAGATTTCTTTCAATCTGTAGCTGTCAGTATTACTGTCTGGAGGCACTTCATAGACGCTAACGAAACGCTTACATAAAAAGCTAGATGAGAAATACACAAGAATTATATATGCTGTTTTAAACAAATCTTAAAAGTAGCACCTCACAAAACAGCAGCTGTATGGCCACCTACTTTCCATCTCCCAAACCATCCAAATAAAACGAACAAGACATGCTGGGCACTGAGCTCATAAGCGACATTTTTTTATGTGCTTTTAAACATGGACATCCCAGTGTTCACTGACCAGCAAAAAATACGTACATTAGCGGACAGTGGATGCGCTCTAGAAAACCTGCAGGCAGCGATGAATGATAGGGACGGATGGTTAGAAAGAATCAAGCGCGACTTGATGATGATGATGATGATGATGTCACCAGAATAAAAACATCCCAATAAATCCCAATAGTTTTATCATACCTGTTAATTTATTTACGAATCAATGATTTAAAAGAAAGACTTGTTTACCGAAATAATATACCTTTTCGCCAAATATTTATCTCTTTGCCTGATGTGTAATATTAAATTACACTTCGTTAAATGTATTCCGTGGGGGAAAATGATAGGTTTCATGTGATGCAGTTAAAAGCAAGTGTTGCAACAACGTTACTCAAACTTTTAGTTAATTGCACTACATATTGACAATGTTTCTCCTACATTCATTTGCTAATAGACTCTCACTAAATCATAAATAGAAGCAGGTGATCGCTGAAATATACAGATGGGAAAAAAAATTGCAACACCCTGACAGACGATGCCGATTTTACTACTGGGTAAGTGGTATATGCAAGCTTCTATATAGTCCGAGGCGGGGGCACCTCTGGTGGTGTAACGGTTAGCAAGATAGACTAGCAAACCTACACGAGTGAGTTCGGGTCTCATTGGGTGCCCCATTCGGCCTTGTGCCTCATTGAAGCAAAGAGCTTTGTAAATTATTATATAGTCCGAGGCGCATCTGTAATCCACCTACTAAAAAACAATTGGTTTGGTTTGGTTTCTTTGTTTAATGGCATATCAACCTTTGTAGGTTATTTAATGCCAAAGCCATTCTCCTAGAAGAACAGTAGTGGTGCTATTTAACCCATAGCTGAGAGGATAAGGAGGTCCATACTTTTCCCAAGGGTATTTGCCCGAAAGTGAACGTAATACTAAAAAACGAATGTCTGCGTATAATACTAGGCTGCTTCTAGTGGTGAGGCTTCTATTCTTGATTTCTGAACAATTAAGAGTACCCCTTCATTGCCGTTTCTTTCAGTTTCACTCAGCTCTAGTGTGATAATACCTGTTAGTATCCTATCTATGGATCAAATAGATTAAATATTATCAGTATTTGTTAGGAATACGCGAAATCATGTAACAGTCAGCAAACAAAGGATTATTAATTTCAAATAGTAACAGTTGCTTTGATTTGGTTTGGTTTTATGGCACATCAACGTTTGTAGGTTATTTAATGCCAAACACATTTTCCTTAATATAAACAGTTCCATTTCAAACAATTTAGTTTAGTATAAGAATAGTTTTTTGTTTACACACAGTTAAATTTCAAAATAGTTCTACTTCAAAAAATTCAGTTTAATTTCAGTACACAGTTTCGATGTCAAACTCGTTCTATTTCAAACAATTCAGTTTAGCATAATACGCCGTTTAAATGTCGAATATCAGTTCTATTTCAAACAATTCAGTTTAGTATTAGTACACTGTTTAGTTCTATTTGACCCATAGATAGGACCCTATCATGTGCTACCACTCCGGGCCAGAATGGACCTGGGAGCGATGGCAACGAATGGGCGCTCTGCATTCCCCAAAGCTCCAGCATTACTGGAATTTCACCATCAGATTGTTTAGTGTCGTATCAGGCCACTGGTTGGGGGAGTCTTACCCCTCTGCAGAAATGCACTCGGTGTATTCTACAGCCCCAGCCGACTTGGCCACAGGACACTTGATGGGCAAGTCTTACCTCTCAGCAGAGGAGTAATCGGTGTATTCTTGAGCTCCAGACAACTGGGCAAAGAGTAATAATTGTTTGAAACTATATAATATTGTACAAATTATTTTGAATTCTTGATACCAAATAATTGTAGACATTTTTTTTTGGTATTAGATAAGAATGCTTGACACTGTGGAAAATCTTTCGTAAGGAATACGTTACGTTTTCAAAAGAAATTTCGAACACTAATTACACCAAACGTTAGAGACCTTGAAAACTGACTCATTTTTTCGTTTTATCTAACAAATATGAAATTTCCTGCAAATAAAATTCAGAAGATAAATTACATATTCAAACGTCCTGTTGAAGGTTTAATGTTTAAAAACCAAAACATCAGCAAATAATTCAGACTGTAATTAAACTCATACCCTAAAGACTACGTGTTTTTTCTTAGCTGTAAATTATTAAAGACGAAAGATTAAAGAAAAAAATTATGAAGATACAATGAAACATTGAAAATATTAATAGTTACGATTATTACCAAATATCTACACGCGATTAGAATTTCGGCATTAAATAACCCATAAAGAGTTGAGATGCCGTTGATCAAATAAATCAAATCAAACTAAGCGAGTTATTGACTTGTTTACACCAAGTATGGCGTATGGAAGACGATTTTGGGTTTGTTTGGAGATTTCAGATCCCCACAAAACTAACAAAAAAATTAAGTAATTTAAATAAATATTCATTGGAGAAGTTGTTTTAAACTGTTTATGGTTTTGTTTTAAGACTTTTTGTTTTATTTTTTGAGGTTCTTCTGAGACGGATCGAACGTATTAAATTTTGCCATTAAATAACCCATAACAAAGTGATATTCCTTTAAAAAAACCAAAACCAACCAAACCAACGATAACTTTGCATGCATGTCATAATCATGCAGTCTCAAATGAAATAAATGTGAGAGTATACATCTAAATGCGTACATACCTATAATGATGTGAAAAAACTTTTTGGCAGCTATACATACATATATATATATATATATATATATATATATATATATATATATATATATATATAATAGAATACGAAATGCATATTGAATTCAAAGTTCTACCTTTTCTGCGTTTTTCACCGAAATACCTAATTGTGCTTCTATTTTTGCTGGTGGGTAGTGATGGTCTGTCTAAAATCGGAAAGAATGAAAAATGTATGGTCGGCAGATATAATTGGTAAGGAATTTCATGACCTTCTCGAGGAAAAAGGTAATTTTCATCGTTTTTGTCTTTTCCTTTTTTACTTCCAGTCCCTTACAATTTCCTTTGACTTGATTTATATATATATATATATATATATATATATATATATATATATATATATGTGTGTGTGTGTGTGTGTGTGTGTGTGTGTGTGTGTGTATGCTTGCTCTGTTTCCTGACTTTATCATCTGTCGTTTTCAATGCATCTCGTCATATTTCATGGCGTTTTTTCTTTTTTGTCTTTATCATCTTGTCATTTTTTTTATAGAATGAAGTTCCTTATTTGGGATTTCTTTTTATTATTTAGTAGGTGAAGTACTGTAATATGTCATCAGCAATTTGTAATTTCTGCCAATTTTACATCCTCTCTCTCTCTCTCTCTCTCTCTCTCTCTCTCTCTCTCTCTCTCTCTATTTGGCTTTCTCTTTTCTCTCTTTCCGGCTCTCCTCTCCTCTTAAAGTCATTCCGTTCAGCTTTATACTCCTTCTGCTTTTTCTTCTTTTCTACCCCTCTCTCTTTAAACTAGTCCTTTTCATTCATAGTCTGCCACCCTCCCTCTTTCTCTGTCTCTCTCTCTATCTCTCCCAATATCTATATCTATCTATTCGGCTTCCTCTTTTCTTTTCTCTCTTTCAGGCTTTATACTCCTGCCTTTTCTTCTTTTCTACCTTCTCTCTTTAAACTAGTCCTTTTCATTCAGTCTGTCACCCACCTCTATCTATCTATCTATCTATCTATCAATTCGGCTTTCTCTTTTTTCTCTTTCAGGCTTTATACTCCTTCTATCTTTTCTTCTTTTCTACCCTCTCTCTTTAAACTAGTCCTTTTCATTCATAGTCTGCCACCCTCCCCCCCCATATCTATCTATCTATCTCCTTCTACCTTTTCTTCTCATTATTTCTTCCTTTTTCTGTCTCTTTAACACAGTCTTTTAATATTTCTTCCGTTTATTCTCGCTCCACCTCATTAAACTTGTCCTTTTTTTCATAACCCGACCACCCAATCATCTCTCTCTCTCATACACACACACTTTCTTTGAATTAATGTTTCACTTCCCTTCTTTTTTTTTCCCTTCAATTTTCAACCTCACGTCCTATATCTGTTAATGACTTCCTACTCCAGTTCTTTGGTTTTTGTCTTTCACTGCCAGTCAGTCCATCTGGTTTTCCCTTCTCTTCCTTTAATCATTTTTGTATCTCTAATTCTTTTGCGTGAACTGTCTTTTTATCACTCACTTTCATACTTCTTGCCTCACAGTCTTCTCTCCTCTCTTCTCTCTCTCTCTCTCTCTCTCCCTCTC
>OY757910.1:12539581-12644581 GCA_963585895.1 Sepioteuthis lessoniana
ACTTTACCTTTGATACGTACTTTATATTGCTGAGTGTTAAGCAAGGAGGTATCAAGTACCATTTTTTGAGTCTTTGGTATGACGCGACCTGGTATTGAACCAAGGTCTTCTGGACCATTAGCGAACACTCTACCCACTAGGCCAATAAGAACACCCAAATATTATTTTCGTGAAACATCTGATGATGATGATCACTACCAGAAATAAATTTATAATGGCACCAAAGTGAATTTTTCCTTTTTTTTATATAGATAAAAAAATGTTTTCGCTCTGCACGCTGACTTTTGATATATTTTTATCCCAAATTTATTATACGTCGATACCTTTGACATTGAGCACTCAAAATGGATATTCCTACACCTTGGATTTTCTCCACACATTATATATATATATATATATAGAAGTAAATAATGGAAAATAATCCGACGATGAGGAGAAAAATTGAAAAACAAAGTAGTCCAAAGTGAAGAATTTAATAGGAAGAACTGTCAACGTTCTAATGTTCGGTTTCAATAAACCATCACCAGGACTTCCCTTTCCTTGGTAGATATATGTATCTGTTTATTTATTCAGTTATGCAAATTACATAATTTAAAACTTCATCCATATTTCTCCCACACTTGCTACAGTTTATGTACTTTTTATTTGTAGCCATATCAATTTACATACATTTGATTTTTATGATGTAACAATATTCTCTAATTTACGTATGATACGTCCTTACGTTTCTTCTTTCTTCCCCTTTTTATTCTCTTTTTTATCATTCCCTTTTCTTCCGTCCCTTCTTCTTTCTTTTCTCTTCCTTTCTCTCTCTTTTCTTTTCTTTCCTTTCTTTTCTTTTTTTCTCTCTCTCTCTCTTTCCTCCTTTATCTTTCTTTCTCTTTCTCCTTTTTCTCTTTCTTCTTCTTCTATTATATCTCCTGGTGACTCCATTTGTTTTACCTCATTGCCTTACACAGTCACAAGATATTTTCTTATATGAACGCTGATTTGTTGATCAAACTGTTCTCCCTCCTTTCTCTGTATATATAATCTCCTCCCTCGTTTTGCATTTCATTAGACATCCATCAATGATCTAACGACACTTCATAACACCTTTTCTAAGTCCTGATGATGGTTGATTGAAACCGGACCGTTATAACGTCGACTTTCTTTCAGATTAAATTCTTCACTTTGGATTACTTTGCTTTTCAATTTTTCTCCATACACACAAACATATATATATATATATATATATATGTATCATCACCATGCCTTTCCATTTGCAGGAATTTGCCTGACAACCCTCTCCATTTGTCTCTTTCGTCCATCACATTCGGCAGGTCCTCTCGACAACGTCCAGTGTCCATACAGAGTTGTAAATAGATTCTAGCCTGACGTCCACCCCCTACTCGCCCGTGTGAAGGAATCCACTGGAGAACGTCCCTTATGAGCTCACCCTTACTTCTCCAGCAGAGTCCTGCGTGTCTTGTTCGTCTGATTTGAATAGTTTTAAAGATAGCTGGGTTGGTTGGTTGGTTGGTTGGTTGGTTTGATTTTATGGCATATCAACATTTGAAGGTTATTTAACGCCAAATCCATTTTTATGTAAATAGTCAGTTCTATTTCAAACAATTCTGTTTAATATGAGTACACCGTTTAATTGTCAAAAACATTCCTATTTCAAACTATTCAGTTTAGTCAAACAGTTCTACTTCAGCTCATTCAGTTTATCATAAGTATAGATTTTCTTTACACACAGTTAAATGTCAAAACAGTCCTATGTTAAACAATTCAGCTAAGCATAAGCACGCAGTTTAAATGTTAGTACAGTTTGATTGTCAAAAACATTTCTATTTCAAACTAATTGGTTTAGTCAAATAGTTTTAATTCAAACAATTTAGTTTAGCATAAGTATGAAATTCTATTTGACCCATAGATCCTATCAGGTGCAACCATTCCGGGCCAGAGTAGACCTGGGAGCAATGGCAATGAAGGGGTTCTCCGCATTCCCCAAAGCCCCAGCATCACTGGAACTTCACCATCAGATTGTTTAGTGTCATATCCAGGACAATCATTGGTGGGGTCTTGTCCCTCTGAAGAGGTGCAGTCGGTGTATTCTACAGCGCCAGCCGACTGGAAAATTTAAAGATGGGAGGTAGGTGACTGTATAACTGCTGTTTTGTGGAATGCTGCTTCCAGGATTTATTCAATATGGTTCGTCAAGCCGTCAAGCTTTTTCTCCATGCGTTTAGTCAGCGTCCATTTGGTGCATCCATATAGTAGTATGGACACGACTGCTGCTTGGAAAAAATTGCACTTTATTTTATCGGACAGGTCTGATTTCTATATATCCGATAGCCGATCGATAGCTGACCATGGCTTTGCTTGTCGCGTATTGATGTCATTTACAATAGATGAGACGCTGCTCCCGAGGTATGGATAGAAATAACTAAAACACTATAATGCCAATTATTTGTGCAAGGTAGGAATAATCTAAAACGTATAACTGTGTTTAGATAAATAATGATTATTATCAATGGGAATATTTACTTGAAACCTTATGATTCTGTATAAATCATTAATATAAAAATAGTCATTTGATTGTTTAATTATTTCAAAAGGGTTATTGTTGGTTAATTGAAGCCATATAAAAGTAAGTAAAGTTGGTGACCGCAGTCGAGGGTGACCAGAAGGCTCCCTTTTCGATAGCTACTACACCAAGGTGTAGGGGAGGGCGCTACTCCGTTCCCTAGATTGCTCCAATTTACCCTTGATCTATACCTTATAATGCTAAGAGTTACGCCAGGAGGCATCAAGTACCATTTTTTTGAGTCTTTGGTATGACTCGACCTGGGATTGAACCCAGGTCTCCCGGGCCATTGTAGGGCGGACTTTTGCATTAGATGACCCTCAGTATATTGATATGCAGTAAAAACAACAAAATCAAACAAAGCATTCTCTTCGTCTTTCTGTCTTTATATTTCCTTCTCTTCGTTTCTATTTCATGTTCTTTGCTGTCCTTAATCTATCTTTCTTCCCTTCTTATTCTTTTCCTTTTTTTTTAATCAGTCTTTCTTACTTTCTTTCTTTCTTTGCTCAGCTTGTCTGTCACTTTATGTTGTAGTTTTCGCTATCTTTCTTATCGATGTATCTATTCATCTTCATTTTAATTAGTCTTCATATTTTAATTCCCCTAACACATTTCCTATTGAATCAATGAGGTACTCTAGAGAAATAAAAGTTATGTTATTTAAATACGCCTCTACGTTCACTGATATTTCTCAATTCGTTCATTTCGAGAAAACACGCACACACATTCACACACAAATAATACACACACACATACACACACACACACACTAATACACACACACATACACACAAAATAGACACACACACACACACATGCACAGAGAGAGGGAGAGGGAAGAGCAAACCTAAACCTGCTGATATACGGACATCTAGAAAGAGAGAAAGAGAGAAGGAAAGAATGTGAGAAAGAGAAAGAGAGAGAGAGAGAGGGAGTGAATGTGAGAAAGAGAGAGGGAGAGAATGTGAGAAAGAGAGAAAGGGAAAGAATGTGAGAAAGGGAGAAACAGAGAGGGAGAGAATGAGAGAAAGAGAGATGGAGAGAATGTGAGAAAGAGAGAAAGATAGAGGAAGAAAAAGTGAGAAAGAGAGAAAGAAGAGCTTCTCCCCACAATTAGAGATAGGCACTGGATTACATACACATTAATACACATGGATACACTGAAACACTTAGTTTTTCGGTTATTTTCGATGGAAATCAAATCGGCAAGCCGAGTTCGAGTCTTGGACAAGGCTGCATGTTTCATTTCGCGCTAATCCCCTTGGGAAAAACATGAATCCATCAGTTCTCCATCCCCAGCTATATGTAGAAAGACGTTATTATATAGCCTTGTTTGGCAACCAGTTTAGGAAAAGAAAAATTCTAAATTTAAACTTACTTTACTTCTTTGAAAAAAGAAATAACATTTTTTCGCATCCTACTGCTATGTTTTGACCTTTTGACCTGGCCAAAAATGCCATTCAAGGTGGTGCACCGGAAGGAAGTGACACATCCCGGTCGCTGGAAATCGGAAGAGGTTGCGTAGGCGTTGAGGCGTGTCTATATTACTGCGTGGAAGTTTGAAGGCAATATAAGGCCGACGAATTAAGGACAGTGGGAGATAGGCGAGAATGAGGGCAAGCAGTACAGTGGAAGACGGAAGTAGACGCGGTGTAGTAGGGAAAGCCAGCACACAGAAGAGTTTACTCCAGGGTCCGGTTGAGCAACCATGGAGAACGAGAAAGACACAACGCTGACGGCCATAACTTCGGGGTCAAAATATTTCAGTAATGTTCGGTCCCCAGCTACCTCTCACACGCAAACTTTTAGTAACCCTTTTCGAAACCTTACAAATAAAGTGAGAGGTAAAATATTTTATAAAGAAGTCTTCCTGCGTCTTCTTTCCTGGGTGCGTCGTTTATTCCTGTGTCTTTATCATCGGGCGTCTTAATTATTATTGCATCGGTATGTATTCAGCATATATATGTATGCAACACTACTAGTAGTAAATGGGCTGGGTAAATATATACGCTGAAATGCTGACCTCAGACATTCAGACACACATTCATGTACACATACACACTCTAACGCATATGCGCGCTCACAAACATACCGAGAAAGGCTGACATAAACTTACAAATTTATGCTTTCAGTTTACACATTCATAGATGGATAAACACACACACACACACACACTAAGAAAAAATTAACCAATCAATCAGATGTACGTATTCACTTATAATGCAGGTGCGCTCACACAGAAACACACAGACATACAGATAAAAAGAAACACTGGCTTTATCAATCAGATACACGTATTCACTAATCACTAAGGTACAAACACAAACACAAAGACACTTAAAGAAATGCTGACCCTTACAGAAAGAAGGAGAAAGACTACAAGTATATTAAGTCGACGAAGGGATATAATTGACACTTACAAAAATATATTGGTTGGTATTTATGGCATATCAACCTTTGTAGGTTATTCAATGCCAAATCCATTTTTATGTAAATAATCAGTTCTATTTTATACAATTTAGTTTGGCATAAGTACACAGTTTCATCATCATCATCATATCGTGCTGGCAGCACGGATATCCCTGACCCTCTCTCGCCACTCCTCCCTATCGTTCATCGCCCTAGGTAGGTCTTCAGGACAACAACCTGTATCCTCACATAGCTGCTGAATGTACGTTCGTGCTGGTCGTCCTGCTTTTGCGCGGCCGTGTGTGGGGATCCATAAGAGTACATCTCTTATGAGTTCATCTCTGCTTCTCCAGCAATGTCCTGCATGTCTGGTTCGCCTAACTTGAATAGATTTCGTGATAGGGGGCAGGTGGCCGTACAGTTGGTGTCTTGTGGGGTGTTGCTGCCAGGACTTGTTCAGGATTGCACGCAGCATTCTTGTGTAATTGCCATCTAGTTTCTTCTCCAGCCGTTTTGTTAGCGTCCATGTAGTGCATCCATATAGCAGTATCGATGTGACCGCTGCCTGGAAGAAACTGCGTTTCATTTTATCGGTTAGGTCTGATTTCCATATAGTCGATAGCCTATTGATAGCTGTCCATGCTTTCGTTAACCTCGTTTCGATGTCCTTTTCGGTTGATTCGACGCTGCTTCCTAGGTACGTGAATTTGTCTACTAGTTTAAGAGGGGTTCCTTCTAGAGTGGAGATGTCCCCCGTTTGGTTATAGCTCATATATTCCGTTTTGTGTGCATTAACATGGAGGCCTATGCTTGCTGCTGCTCGTTCCAGGCTATGCAGAAGTGTTTCGGCTTGGTCAGGTGTATTTGCCAGTATCGCTATCTCATCGGCGTAGTCGGCGTCGGTAATTGTTGTTGCGGGATATCTTCTGCTTCTTTTCTTCGTCAGTTCGAAGCCATTCTCTTTGATTTTGTCAATCGATGTTCTAAGTACGTAGTCTAGACAAATGATAAAGAGATACGGAGCCAGCGTGTCCCCTTGTAGTACTCCTGCTACAATGTCGAAGTATTCTGTGTCTCCATCTGGTGATCGTACTTTTACTTTAGTGTTTCTATAGAGAATCGTTATTGCCGCTACGGTTTCTTTAGGTATGCCGTACGCTAGTAGGATTTGTTCCATCTTTCCTCTGTGAATGGAGTCGAAAGCCTTGGTAAAGTCGACAAATATTAATGTCGCTTGTAGGTTCTTTGCCCGTACACCCTCAAGGATTCTGCGGATGGTTAGTATTTGTGAGGTCGTAGATCTATTTCTTCGGAAGCCATTTTGGTTTTTTCTAAGTATGTTGTCGATTTTGGGTTCTATGCGGTTTCGTAGTAGGGCATTGTAGATTTTGGCAGCTATGGATGTAAGTGTTATGCCTCGGTAGTTTTTGGCTAATCCGAGGTCCCCCTTTTTAGGGAAGGGGAGTATGCATCCCTTCGTCCATCTATCTATCGGATTTTGATTGTATACTGCGTTGCAGTGTCGGAGCAGTATGTCGTCGAATTGTCTGGTCTTCCATACTTCCGGGGGAATTTCGTCCAGTCCTGCAGCTTTCCTATTTTTAATTTTTCTGAGAACCGAGTCGAGTTCTCCTTGTGTGAACGGTCCAAGTTTAATGTCTAATTGTTTGCTAATTATTCTGGTGATTGGTTCATGCGTTATTTTTGGTGGGTTTCCAAGTAAGTTTTCGAAGTGCTGTTTCCACAGTTTTATTCTTTCTTGTTGGTTTGCTGCTTTAAGTTTTGCTTTGGCTGTGTTCTTTCTTCTGCTCACTTCGTTTATTGTTTGCCAGGCAATTCTAGATTGTCTATCTTCTACCGAGTCTCTGATCTTATCTATCTGATTTTGAATGTATTCTGTCTGTTCCTTTATATATATGCCTGCTAATTGATATTGTGCCGTTTTTAGTTTTAAGGCATTTGTGTTTGTACACAGTTTAATTGTTAAAAACATTTCTATTTCAAACTATTCAGCTTATTCAAACAGTTCTCATTCAGCTAATTCAATTTAGCGTAAGTACAGATTTTATTTACACAGTAAAATGTCAAAACATTTCTATGTTAAGCAATTCAGTTTAGTGTAAATACAGTTTCAATGTCAAAAAACAGTTCTATTTGAAATAATTCAGTTTAGCATAAGCACGCAGTTTAAATTTAAGTACGGTTTAATTGTCAAAAATGTTCTATTTTAAACTATTCAGTTTAATGAAACAATTCAGTTTAGCATAAGTATGCCGTTTGTTCTATTTAACCCATAGATAGGGCCCTATCAGGTTCTACCACTCCGGGCCATAGTAGACCAGGGAGCAATGGCAATGAAGGGGTACTCCGTATTACTGGAATCTCACCATTTAGTGCCATATTCAGGACATTCATTGGCGGGGAGCTTACCTCTCAGCAATTGTGCAGTCAGTGTATTCTACAGCCCCAGCCGATTGAACAACTTATAAAAAGAGTGAAATATCCCTACATACTTACATAGACATCGAATTTTACGCACAATCTTACAAATACATACAAGCACAAGCAATAAAATGCAGATCCCTCACACTCAGAAACACACATGAAGGGAATTTGAGTGAAAAGAAAGGCTCTCTTTCTTTCAAAAATTCAGAATACCTGCAATCTATAAATATCTTCGATCGACCACAACCGGCAGTCAAGTGGGTCTTCTGTAAAATCCCAAATTCTCTGCGTGGGTTCAAAGTAGTCAGGATTTTTCCTCTTGCCCAAGGGATTCTCAAATGCTTCATTCAGTCAAGAAGTAGCCGCTTCGGTGATTAGGCAAGGAACGATGTTTCCACAGTGTCAGGGCCGTTAGGTAAAAATCTGATAACGAAGTCTACTGAAAAATTTTTGATCTGAGATGGATGGAATCGAGCAAGAAAGAAAGAAAGAAAGAAAGAAAAAGACCAGTGACTTCTCCCATCAGAGAGAGAGAGGGAGGCATTTAGAATAAAATGAAGGAATATTACGAAATATATTGATTGGAATTGGCACGTTGAGATAATAAAAGAGTGCCTCGTAGAATACGCTAGGGTGGAAAGAATGACAATGAAGAGGTAGAAGATGTTGTTAGCTGTAGCAAAAAAAAAATGTTAAGAAAACAATGAGAGAGTTAAAATATCAGAAAGATAAAATAGAACCAAAAATACATCACAGCCTATTTTTTTTTTAATATTAAAAGATAAAATGAAGGAGAAAAAAAGCTAATTTGGTCAACGAGAAGTTATTTAAGAGGTTCATTAAGCCTATAAACTTAATAATAATAATAATAATAATAATAATAAGAAGAAGAAGAAGAAGAAGAAGAAGAAGAAGAAGAAGAAGAAGAAGAAGAAGTTATAAATCATGAAGATAACAGTGATTCCAATCCCAGAGAATATGGTAAAGACCAAAAGAACTAAAACCTGAAGTGTATAGGATTTCTTTGAAATCTATCAGTTACTACTGGTGTAAAAGAAAAAAACTTGCAATAATAATAATGATAATAATAATAATAAAACCTATGGAACATGAAGGTGAACGTGATACCAATTGAGGTCGGTACACTTGGCACAATCCCCAAAGGATGGGTAAAGGGACTGGAAGACTAGAAGTAGGAGGATAAGTAGGGGCCATCCAGACTACAGATCGTCAAGTATACTGAGAAGAGTCCTGGAAACTTGAGAAGACTTGCTGTCACTCAAACTTCAGTGAGAAATCATTAACTAACATTGATGTGAAAAACTGTCAAAGGATTAAATTATAATGGGATGTGCTTGCAAAAAGTTTTGACAAAAAGACTTGAGGAATTGGAAATAAGACGAAGAATCAAAACCATTCCGACAACAGCACTTTGCCGAACTGTTCATCCCCTTAGGAGTGTACTATTAAAGTGTCTACAAATATACCTCAAAAGTTATTGCAAAGTCTATAAATACGTAGAATACATATAATCACAACCTTCTCTCACCCAAGGTGAAGGATTGTAAAAAACTAAAGCTGAAAATTGAATTGATGCGGTGACGGAGATGAAGCCATTAATCACATAATAAGCGAATGCAGCAAATTAGCGCAGAAGGAATATAAGACTAGACACGATTGAGTTGGCAAGGCGATACACTGGGAGATGTGCAAGAAATTTAAATTTGACCATACAAACAAATGGTATATGTACAACTCAGCAGCTGTCCTAGAAAATAACACATATAAACTCCTATGGGACTTTGACATACACACGGATCACCAAATCTCGACCAGAAATCCAGACCTAATAATAATCAACAAAAAAAAGAGAATTTCCAAAATTGTCGACTTTGCTGTCCCAGCTGACCACAGAATAAAACTTAAAGAATGTGAAAAGAAGGATAAGTACCTCGACCTTGCTAGAGAATTGAAAAAGCTGTGGAACATGAGGGTGACAATTGTACCAATTGTAATTGGTGCTTTTGAAGCAGTAACTAAAGGATTACTAAAGGGACTGGAGAACTTGGACGGGTGGACACCATCCAAACTACAGCATTATTGAAGACGGCCAGAATACTGAGAAGAGTCCTGGAGACTTGACGAGACTTGCTGTCACTCAAACTCCAGTGAAAGACCATCAGCTAACGCTGATGTTAAAAACTGTAAAGGAGTAAATGATGATAATAATAAGTCTTTCGAAAAAGTAAATGGCGTTTAAATATTGATATTACACATGATGATCTCGCAAAGTACTAAGCTTAGTCTGGCACAAGGCTGAAAATATTAAGCATACACGGAAGATGCAACTTGCAACAATATTTTTAACTATTATTCCACGGTGAGTCGCTCATTAAGTACTTAATAATCTTAGTTTAGTCATGTCTCTTGAAATATCTGTACATTTATCTTATCCCATTTTTTGAATTCTCATTTTTGTATTTCAAGCTTCTCTATTTATCCTCCATTTAATTCTGGGGTGTCCTCGTGGTGTAATGGTTAAAGCGATTGACTGCGGAATCGAAGTACGCGTGTTCGTACTCCAGTCGCGCAATTACTTTCACTTTCGGGCAAATACCCTTGGGAAAGGTATGAACCCCCTTATCCTCCCAGCTATGGGTTAAATAGCACCAATATTGTTCTTCTAGGAGAATTGCTTTGGCATTAAATAACCTAAAAAGAGTTGATATGCTATTAAACAAAGAAACCAAACCATCCATTTAATTCTGTTTCATCTTTTGGCTGTTGTGATTAGCGCTTCCTAATTCTAACTTGTGTAAGGTTCAAGTCCACTTGATTATAAGTAAAGTAAAGTTGGCGACCGTTGTCGAGGGCGACCAGAAGGCTCCTTTTTCAATAGCTACTACACCGAGGTGTAGAGGAGGACGCTACTCCTTTCTTTAGATTGCTCCACTTTTACCCTTGATGCATACCTTATATTGCTGAGTGTTAAGCAAGGATGTATCAAATATCATTTTTAAGGTCTTTGGTATGACGCGAACTAAGATTGAACCCAGGTCTCCCGGATCATTGGCGAACATGAGGCAACAAAATTCTCAATGCTAACAATTCCATTCCTTCCTTTTTTTATCTGTTCCCATAAATTTTCTATTGGATGCAAAGCCTTATTCGTTTTTAGTAAATTTTTTCGTCTACCTGTGATCCCCAACAGTTCTCTGGAGATAAAGAAATTGTGAAACTTGAAGTTTTGAGTTGGCTGATTTTAATCCTTTTTTATAAGTATTATTATTGTTGTTGTTGTTATATCGGTTTTATCATATTTTAAGGATTTATGACCATTTCATTTGCAACTGTCGGCGCAACCATTTCAGTTTTAAAACTTATGTCTTTAGTTTTGAGCGAACGGTAATTGTATGTGTTTGAAAACAAAAGGCACACACACATACACACGCCCACACACAAGAGGTTTATAGTTCTTACTAGCTCACTTGGTGAGTTAATGGAGGACCAAATGTTACTGTAGAGTTAAATAGTGCTCAATATCATTGATAGAGCATTTACATATAATATATATATATATATATATATATATATAGAGAGAGAGAGAGAGAGAGAGAAAGAGACTGAGCGAGTTACCGTAGCATAAAGGCTAAAGTGTTGGACTCCTGCCTCGAACTAAACGAGTTCGAACATTAAAAAACAAAACAATATCAATGTATATGTTTTCATAACCCAGAACGCCTTTTTGGTGGGCATCTTACTCCTTTGCAGGGAATATTGACAACGTTTTCTAAGCTCCGCTGACATGGCATTTCTCTAATTGCAGCTAAAGTGTCTTATCCAACGTAGCTGGGTACTTCAAGTTGTTTCCTATAGATGAGCAAATAGATGAACTACTCAGAAAAATATTCAGAAAATGGGACGGGTTGTTTGTTTTTTTTTTTTTTCTGTATTGTACCTTTTCTGTTTCTTTCATTCTTTTATTTGATATTGACTGGAACTGAATTCAATGTTTTGGGAATTGAATTGACGTAAAAGATAACACTAGTCTTGTCAACAGTCGTCTACAATTAAACAGTACATCTCATCCGTTTCTTGATGGTTTTTTTATTGTTTGTTTGTTTCTTTTGGGGGCGGGTATTTGTTTTTTTGTTTTTGCTTTTTCTTCTGTCTCTTTTTTTAATTAATAGTAAGAAAACAAATGTGCTTAGACACTCTTTGGTATGGACACGTTGGTTGGCCATTTGAAAACCCATGAGATTTTAATAAAGTGATTGCATTATTTGTATCATGCAAATGTAGTCGAAGTTTTCTTTTAGCAAGTTCACTTTCAGTCAATATGTTAGATAAACGGAATACAGTTATACCTTGATTTTTGTCGCTGCCCAAAATTGTCTTTTTGTGGGTTATGTCAAGGTTTTGAAGGTAGAAAATTCACCTTGGCTTCTGACGGTTGATTTGACTTTCATCGCCTCAAATTAAACGAAGCAGTTTGCATTGTCGCATCATTTTGATGGTTATTTATGGTTATGTTTCGTTTGATGGTGTTACGGCCACTGGCCACGGTAGGATTATAATGCAAGGACTACTATGAGAATCGGAAGTGGGGCAGGCGATTGGCGAGTCTTCGAGCCCTTGCAACAGTGGAAGAAGCAGCCGAGAAGGGGCAAAGGTCTTGACCCGGATAAGGAGAAGACATGCCATTGGTCGAGGCAGGGAGGGCGCTTTACCGCCAAAAAGAAAGGAAACCCAAAAAGTTAGTTTCGAGCTTCGCCAAGGAAAGGAAAGGTCGCCTTTTCACGGGGTCCGGTGAAAGGGGAAATTCTAGTCCCAAAATGGCATATAGGAGCATTTGGCTCCGTTGAGTAAAAACTTGAGGCTCAACGTAAAAGAAAAGGAAAACAAAAACGTGTGCCTTGCAACTCGTTAATAGGAGATTAACGAATATAAGAAAAAAGGAAAAAATTAACAAAACAAAAAAAAAAAAAAAAAAGGTTAGTCAACATTTTTATCAAGAATAATATACGTAACCTAAATAAAGGTCCGTATCAAGACTATTCCAAAGAAACATTTTTGAGGCTGTTCATCATCAGCTAGTTTCGGCGGAAAACCTATTTGATTAAAATTTGTATATCCATATTAACGACGAAGAAGAGAGACTCTTGTTCTTCGCTGAAAGAAAAAAAATACTTTGTCTTATTGGAAGGACCTAGTCAGATACTGTTAGGAGCGACTCGTCCTCCATATTTCTTTACATTTTTTTTTTTTGTTGTATTCGTCTTGCTCTTTGTTTATCTGTTGTTACAGTTGTGCTTTCTTTAAAATAAAAAATTGTAAGAACGATACATACATAAAGAAAAGGAGAAAACCAACTGCGCGTCATATTGTTTGTCCGGTTCAGAATACCCCACGTATTCATTCATATCCCGTTGACCTCTTTAACCTTGAAACCATCCCGTTTCGTCCGTAGTCTCAGTACACGTAACAATGGCATATCAACCATTCTTGGTTATTTAATGCCAAATCCTATTTTTCATATATATTAAATATAGGATTTGTAAACACATTTTGCAGATACACAGAGTTGAATTATCCAACAGTTCTATTTCTAACAATTCATTTTACTTGAAGTCAACAAAGTTAGGTTTGGTTTGGGTTTTTTTTTTGTTTAGTGGCATATCAACTTTTTTTAGGTTATTTAATGCCAATACCATTCTCCTAGAAGAACAGTAGTGGTACTATTTAACCCATAGCTGGGAGGATAAGAGGGTTCATACCTTTCCCAAGGGTATTTGCCCGAAAGTGAACGTAATAGCGCGACTGGAGTACGAACTCGCGTACTACGATTCTGCAGTCCATCGCTTTAACCATTACACCACGAGGACACCCCCTCTACAAAGTTCAATGGTTCCAATATTGCTATGTATAATTAACCATTTAATCTAACATCAGTCATTTCTTTACACACAGTTAAATGATCAAACAGCTCAAATAATTCAAATTAGCACAAGTCATTTATTTGCACTCAGTTTAAATGTCAAACAGTCTTATTTGACCCATAGTTGTGACGCTATCAGGTGCTACTACTCCGAGTCAGAGTGGACCTGGGAGTGAAGATAATGAACAAGTACCTCAGCATTCACCAAAGCTCCATTACATTTGTTGGGCCTTGGTTTAATATCACATCTACGAAAATCTTTGGGGAATTTTTACCCCTCTGCAGAGATGCAGTCAGTGTACAGACCTAGACAACTGGGCCAAGTTGTTTATGGTTTGGTGTATATAGTCTTATTTAAGTGAATAACCGACAAAGTTGATATGCCATTTAAACCAAGAAACCAAACGTTAACCGAATGGTGACGGTAAAGGATTTTATTAATGCATTATCATATCTAAAATGTTAGCATTTATACCGTGAGAAATTATTTCAAAGAGAAAATCAAACAACAAAAAACGTAAACCTGTTGCAGTTACCCGAAAAAAGAAATACTTGAAGTAGTGTTAACATTACAATTGCTTATTTGATATATATATATATATATATATATATATATATATATATATATATATATATCGTGTTCGTCAAACATTTTTACCCAAATATATATATTTTTTAATGATAAAAAATAACCAATACTTTTAGAAAGAAGAACAAGTTTAAAATCTAAAATTTTAAAAGAACTTTGCAATTTTGTTTCCCGTAACTCTGGATTTAACGTATTGGCATGATCGTCAAACGAATAAGTTGATCGGCTTGCTCTTTATATTCATTTTCAAAATGCCTTAATATCTACATCTATGTATGCGTGCGTGTGAGAGAGAAGGAGATAGAGAGTGACAGAGAGAGAGAGTCGTTCACCAATTTTTTATTATGTGAGAATTATTAAAATTAATCCGGAGGCAGATGGTATAAGGAATTTTTTTTTCAAGTGCTTGCACTTAAACATAAACTTACATCCGGATATTGTAATATGCATAATTTTTCCTGGACATTAAAGAGCTCTCATGGCCTAATAAATAAAAGAACACTGATTAACAATATATATATATATATATATATATATATATATATATATATATATATATAAAATTAGCAATCAGTTATCAATATTTTTTCTTTGATAATCGATGACAGCTGTTTTATGTTCATTACAGCAATTCAAATGAATGTTTTGTTTTGTTTTTTTTTTGTTTGTTTTTTTTGTTTTTTGTTTTTTCCTTTACTCTGGCCTGGTTCATTTTTTACATATGTCATTTAATGTGATATGTTCACGTTTTCCACAACTGTTCTCTTTTGTTCTTCATTGTTTTCTGATATGTTTTTTATATATATTTTTGATACCTACATTTTGATATAAGTCAATTTCTTTTGTTGGAAGTTTTTTCGTTTTTTTTTTATTAAATATCATTTTAATATTTCTTATTATCATTATTAATATAACTATGTTTTTTAATATTGAACTATCTGTAAAAACTAACAAAATAACAGGTAATAGAAGAATGAGTGTATATATATATATATATATATATATATATATATATATATATATATATATATATATATATATATGTATGTATGTAGCGCGTGTTTGTGTGTATCTTTGTCTGATAATTCTTTCTCTTTCTTCCTCTTCTCTCAATATCAATTCATGTTTGGAGAATTTTCCTTGCAAAACACCGTAAACCCGTGGCTGCAGATAGCAAGTCACACCAATTCATGTATTTACACCAACACTAATTCTTAAACATACCGATTCCAGCATATGCCTGTATCTATGTGTGACATAACCCGAGGGACATAAATAGTATAATTATATATCAGAGTAAACATTACAGCTTCGTTCGTGTCTGTTCGCTTCGTACACAATTTTCTGCGAGTAAACGTCGATTAAGAATTTTCTTCCCCGCAACGAAAAGAAACGTGACAAGACTTTTAAAAAACACTTTCTTTATTTTAAACATGATTCTATGCCACCCAGCGGAAATATATTTTATTGGCTTTTGAGCTGGTGAGGGAGAGATAAGATATCTTTCCGTCCAAGCATCCTTGTTTCTACAGATGGTCCAAGGTAACAAAATCTTCTGTTAAGAAAAATAGTTTAAATATTTTACCCTAAGCTTATACTTATTCAGAGAGGCACCTTTTCTATAACCTTATTAGTCATCAGAAAACAAATGCCGAGTAGTTCCCCTTAATTGCTTTTTTGG
Organism: Sepioteuthis lessoniana; assembly: GCA_963585895.1. NCBI lineage: Eukaryota > Metazoa > Mollusca > Cephalopoda > Myopsida > Loliginidae > Sepioteuthis > Sepioteuthis lessoniana. The sequence goes on from OY757910.1 coordinate 12,555,216, forward strand.
GCTAATGTACCCGCCCTGTCAGTGGCACCTAGAAGATGTTGACTGAATCTCTTTCCAGAAAACCCATTTTTAAATAGGTGTCTTACCTAGACACCACTCTAAAAATGGGTTTTCTGGATATGACACTAAACTGCATCCGATGTTGAGTCTCTAGTTTTGAAGCACGGAAAAGAATGGAGTCACCCATTCTTTGCCATTACTCCAAGCTCCACTGTGTTCTATTAAAGTCCCATCTACAGGTCAAATAGATAATGAAGCATTTACTTGTTTGAAATTATTTTGAAGATACATTTTCATATTGTGTAAAATCGGAAACTATAATTGTTAAAATGAATTCGGCATAAAATGACCCAACAATGCCATAAAAATATCTATACTTTTCAAAGTAATAGGTATAACTAATCAGCGCTCATCTCCTCGGGAAAAGACATACGATGACTTCGAATAGGTTGCATGGTACCAGCAGCAACGAAGGATTACTGACTTGACCAGTATTCGAACGCACAGGTCTTCTTTAACAAAACCAATGGGCTCCAAATGCTTTTATATTTAAACATAGCTGGTGGTAGAGTAAATACATGCTTTATAGAAGGACATCAGGGTTAAGTGCTACGTTATCAACAGTGGCGATGATAATCTGGTTGAGGGTAAGGAACTAAGATACAGATACGCCATTAAATGTATATTAGTTTTATTCCCCCTTCTATATCCAAGAGAAGCCTATGACCCAGGGGGAGTGTGTTTCTTATTAAAAAGCAACCTTTTATGGCTCTGTTCCTTCAAAGCTCAACCCCGAATCGGATGTTTTAACATTATAAACAAGTGATGAAAATTAAATGGTCACAAAGTGTGAAAAGATCATTCGTAAAAAAAGCTTAAAATGAAGTGGAAGCAAAGTGCCGAGTGATAATTCTTTAAAAAAAGCTAAAAACAAAGTTGTCACTAAGTGCGAGTTGATAATTCTTTAAAAAAGTTAAAAATGAAGTGGTCACGAACTGCCAATAGAAAATTCTTTTTAAAAAAGTTTAAATGAAGTGGTCACGAAGTGCGAGTTGATAATTCTTTTAAAAAGCTAAAAATGAAGTGGTCACGAACTGCCAATAGAAAATTCTTTAAAAAAGCTACAAATTAAGTGGTCACGAAATGCGAGTTGATAATTCTTTACAAAGCTAAAAATGACGTGGTCACGAAGTGCCAATAGAAAATTCTTTAAAAAAGCTAAAAATGACGTGGTCACGAAGTGCCAATAGAAAATTCTTTAAAAAAGCTAAAAATGAAGTGGTCACGAAGTGCCAATAGATAATTCTTTTAAAAACCTAAAAATGAAGTAGTCACTTGAGGGAGAATAGTTGGATCCATACCTTTCTCAAGAATACCAGTATTATAGAAAATGCAAACACCCCAGTACAGAACATGAAATGAGGTCACCGTGTCCATTTTCTACGACAATAAGCATAATACTATGGGCGCCTTCACTTTCCTACACATAAGTATAAATACCTTTATGGACTGGTGTTACCATGGGAACTCGTTGGGGTCCGAAGTCTTCTAGTCTAAAGTTATTCACATTCTGGACTTGCAGACCATTTTAGAATCATAGCTTTCTATCATCCCTTTGTTTTCAGCACTTCTGGCCTTGTGTCATACTACATTGAGCCGTACTAAGCTAAAACATATATGTATATAGTAATATTCATGCATTTATATAGGCACCAGCCACCCCTAAATATGGTACTAGCACTACAAGATGAACTGTAAAAATACATACTTTTCTTTCTTTCTTTTTTTCTTTTTCTCTTTTCTTCCTGATTTTTTTCCAAGAAAATATTTCACGTTATCTGTTTTATTTATGATTTTGTTTGGGGCATAATTTACGGCGTTGTTCTCAAATCCTATTACGACTGCTTTTACGGCCATGTTCGCTGAACGAGCAGTTTTCAGTTTATGACGCGAAGCAGGAGTAATAGCAATAAAGAAAATTAGCAACAACAGTCCTAAGTGTGGTAACCGTAACAACTACAAATTTGGTGCACGGCAAAAAAAAAAAAAAGCCCTGAGTAGATTCTAAATTACCAAACTTTTTCTTGAATTCTTTAAGTATGATGCATCCAACTATAAACCTTTGTTGTTTTTTGCTTTTTCTTAAGCCTAGTCGGCTAAGGCTGCAGAATATGCTGACTGCGTCTCTGAAGTGGGTTAAGACCCCCGCCCCCAATAGGTGTCCTGGATATTGCATAAAACTGCATCTGATGGTGAGGTTTCAATTCTAAGGCTTTGGGGAATGTAGAGTACCTCTTCATTGCCATTTCTCCCAGTTCCATTCTGACACAGAGTTGAAGTACCAGTTAGTGTCCGATTTATGAGTCCAATAGATCAGCTTGTAATTTATTTGTATTGGTTCGGAATAGCTGGTATCATATAACCGTGAGTAAAAAAAAAAGAATCCGGAGGAAACTACACAAAACACGAAAATATAAACGGACAACGAACGCAAGGTAGAACCATACCAAAGACTCAAAATAAAGGGTACTTGATTCCGCCTTGCTTAGCACTCAGCACTACAAGGTAAATGTTATGGTACCCAACCTGCGGACTGTAATGAACTCTTCCTGTTGTTATTAATACCGGGAGAATATTCATCTTGGTGGTGAAGTTTATTCTAGCCTAACACTTTCGCAATCAGACCGACGGTCAACACTTTTTTTACCTATGTTGTATTATACTTTCGTTAATATACTTTGTTCCATGTAAACCCGAGTTCGTGTCTTTCTTCCGGACCCTTTACTGGTCCACAACAGTAAGGATCAAAGGTAAAGTGGAGCAATCCAGGGAGTGGAGTAGAACCCTCACCTATACCTCGGTGTAATAGCTATTGAAAAGGGAGCCTTCGGGTCACTCTCAACGACAGTCGCCAACTTTACTTACTTATGAAGGCAATTCCCAGACCTCTATGCATAAAAATAACCCAAGACAGATTGAAATGCTTATAAAATCAATCAACCAATCAATCAATAATAGATTAAAGTAAATGAAAAGGAAGAGAGTCTTAAAGGGGGTTTCCTCGTGGTGTACTGGTTAATGCGCTGGACAGCGAAATCGTAGTAAGCGAATTCGAACTCCAGTCGCGCTATTATATTCACTTTCGGTCAAATACCATTGGGAAAGGTATTAACCCCCTTATCTTCGAAGCAACTGTTCTTCTAGAAGAATATATTTGGCATTAAATAACCCAAGAATGATGATATATAATTACGGAATGGTATTTTTGTATTAATCATTTTTCGTTAATTATATTTTATCATTCAGTTTGGTTGGGCTTTGAACTATTCGACTCTTAGTTCAGGTAGTCAGACATTGGGTACAGTTTACGCTCGCGCGCAGAGGATATGACAATCACAATTGTCATAATAAACCCCTGATAGGAAATGGGCTGGAGTGTGAATGATATCATCCCCGGAAGCGATGGGCTGAGAATTTGGAGATTTTGAAAAAGACGTCAGTTAGGTTTTTACTGAAGGGTAGGCCAGTAGGGTCTCGGCTGTGGGCCAGTCCAGTTAGTAGTTTACTGGGGACCAGTCCAGTTGGTTATCGACTAGGGACCGGTCGAGTTTATAGTCGACTTGGACCATGTAGACAGACAGTAGAAGTTGAGTTCCGACCATGGTGTTGAGAAGTTTAGGTTTCGACCGTTGAGGCATACGGTTAAGTTTTTCGGGTCCCGACCAGCGAAGGTGAAAGGAGATCTGAAGCTCCACGAGATGTGCTGAGCGTTTGAGTTTTGTTGGCATGGTATGATACGAAAGACCTTTAAGAATTGTGTGTCTCTCTCTCCTCGTGTCAAAGAATCGAACTTAGAAGTCAAGAAGTTAATAAACGTTCGTACGTGAACAACAGTGAGTTCACCTGTTAATGTGTTGTATATTTCCCTGTATTTGAATTTGTACGTGTGCCGTTGGATTGAGATATCATTATGATTATGATATGATTATGGCTATGGTAGTGGCTATACAACAATGATATGCTATTAAACAAAGAGACAGAGTTTTAAAAAACTATCAAATGTTTTTTGAAAACATTTAAAATTGACATTACGAAATATACATCTGTGATAGCAAAGCGGTTTCACAGCAAATAGAATATTATGAGGTGAAGTTGACAGCTCCATACTTTCTGGTTTTGAATTTAAGATTTTTACGTTCATGAAGACCATTCGCCATTCCAAAGCTAAAAGAAGCATGGGCATTAGCGCAATGTGAAACATAGACTGCCTTGACAGGATGTGAACTCAGCCTTTGATAGCCATTTCCAAAGACAATAATCATAACGTCATGCAACTCGGACCTATGATAGTGGTACTTGTTTTAAACAGGGTTCCCAACAAATGTAGTCAGTAAATTATGACGTCACATAGTGTTGTGTACAATATAGAAACCTATTTTTGGACTTGAATGAAATCAAAGAGAAAGACTTCCTGAAACAAATACTTACTAGGCTTTTCAATTGGGGCCATTTGGTATTCGTGCCGGATGGGGTATCCAAGATCAATGTCAGATTCGAAGCCGAATGACCCCCTGTTTCGACTGGGCCACCATCGGGTCGGCGAATTACATTGATAGCACAGCATAGCACAAGATCACTAGAGTCTAGTTTAAGCTATCGACAGGCACACGTGCCGGACCCGCGTAACATCTAGTATTTCATGTTCATTCCCCTTTCCTGTCCGCCCTCTTTCCCGCCTGTTCTTTTACCCCGATTGGTCTTAGGCCCTTCCCCTCTAGGTATAGCTTCGGCTTGTTTTTGGTCTTATCTAAGCACTAGAAAACAGTCGATCTCCACATCATAGATGGGGGATGGGAGGGAAAACAATCGGGTTTATGTTTTGTTTACCTGAACTTTTTTCTCCAATCCCTCATCATCTTTCACTCATTGTATAATATATCATTTCATTTCATCCGGTTTTAAATAGGATTTTCATAAAGCAAATGAGGCTTTTGGTGATTGTTGCGTAGTTGGCGGGTGAATGAAATATTTTATAGAACGAATGGGGAATGACTGAACGATGAATTTTGGCGACGATAGTGACTAGATAGGGCGCCATAGAAAACTCTGTCTTTTGCCCCCTTCCCTTTCCCCCCAATTTTTTAGGCCTTGTGCTCACTGGAAAGAACATATTTATATGTTAATTTTCAGAAATAAAGGCTCATCTGGCTTACTTTGCACAAAGTCAGCCGATGACATGCATGAGTCCAGCAAGGCATAAGTCTCGGCTTGTGCCCGACCTCTCCCTTCCTTAAAACAATCGCTATACAAAAGACCTTGTGTCAAAGCCTGTCTGTTGAGAGGAACAGAGAGTCAGTTGCTGCTAACTCAGACTTAAAAACTTGGAGAGTGCTCCACACTGTAAATAAGGCTACGTAAGGTTATACTCTCTTGCGTACATTTCTTCCATTTCCCGAACAGATTCCGATTTTGCACAAGCACAAAGCAATTTGACTCATATATGAGATCTTAACAGATATTACTAATCATGTCACGGGAGTAATGAAGGGTTGATTCCACACTACTCAAAGCTCTAGAACTGGAGCCTCACCATCGAATGCAGTTTGGTGTTATAACCAGGATACGCATCGTTAATGATGTAAAGAATTGCAATTAACTTTACTTTAAAGAGTCTGACCCAATCGGCTGGGGCTGTAGATTAAACCAACTGCTCCTCTGCAGAGGGGTTAGGCTCCACCACCCACTACAACGAGTGTCCTGGATATGAACTTTGGGGAATGCGGAGTACCCTTTCATTACCATCACTCCCAGGTCCACTCTGGCTTGGAGTCGTAGCACCTGATATTGATCCTATCAATGGGTCAAATAGAACTAACTTATTTACCAATGCTAAACTAAATTGTTTGAAATAGAAGTTTTTTGACATTGAAACTGTATACTTAATCAAAAAGGAATTGTTTGAAATAGAACTGTTTATATGTATAAACATGGATTTGGCATTTATAACCTACAAGAGTTGATGTGCCATAAAACCAAACCAAACCAAACCGTTAAAGATGGTTTGGTTTCTTTGTTTAATGGCATATCAACTCTTTTTAGGTTATTTAATGCCAAAGCCATTCTCCTAGAAGAACAGTAGTGGTTCTATTTAACCCATAGCTGGGAGGATAAGGGGGTTCATACGTAATAGCGCGACTGGAGTACGAACTCGCATACTTCGATTCCGCAGTCCATCGCTTTAACCATTACACCACGAGAACACTCCCCTAAACTTTTAAAGAGTCATAAATGATTTTACTTTAAAAGTCGTCTAAAAGACCCATTGTCGATGGTCAGGAATTAAGCCAGGCCTTTCTGAGGGAAGAGGGCTAATATTTGTTTGACCTAGTTCATTGGAAAGAAAGATGAAGAAGTAAGAATTGGCCTTTCAGATGCCAAAAGAAATTATCAAATGATCATTTAAATAAGATTGAATGGTGCGAAAAGCCTTAAAGCTACAACAAAAATAAGTCTGGACACAGCAAATATGATTATTGCTACTTATATGATAGTGATTTTAGCAACAGCCGGCATTCTTATTGATTCCTTCAACATCAGGAAAAACTTAAATTACCTACAATGTATACACACAATAGGCTTTTAAGTGGGTTTAATTGAAGCAGCAGTAGCAGTATTAGTGTTAGTAGTAGTAGTGGCAGTTGTTGTTGTTGTTTTGTTGTTGTTGCTGCTGCTGCTGCTGCTGCTGCTGCATTAATAACAATAATATCATTCAGAGCAATAAGTACAATGAAATTAACGCTGACGTTTCTGTTTCAGAGATTCTTTAGAAAAGCCTGATTAGTTTTTGTTAGTGCGTAAATTGTAGAATGCTTAAACCTCCTTTTCAATTCTTTCAAAACACGAGACGACTATGTCAAAGAAAGAAAGAAAGATAGATAGATAGATAGATAGATAGATAGACAGATAGATAGATAGATAGATAGATAATGAACACTCTCAGAGAGAGAGGGAGAGAGAGAGATAGATAGATAGATAGATAGATAGATAGATAGATAGATAGATAGATATGAACTGACTGATGTAGACTTTGGGTTATTTAATATCGAAGTCAGATTTTCTTTTTGCAATTATATGATGTCAAGAAACTAATGATAATCTTTTGTAAATGATTATAGCTTCAAGTTATTCTTCTTCATAGAAATAATTTATACAAAATTATGGCTTAAAATAACTTTTCCTATTTTACTAAAAAATGATAATAAAAGTGAAGAAAGAGATGAAGACCTTGCTAGTGAACTAATAAAAATTATAGAACATGAAGGTGACGAGAATACGAATCGTTATTGGTGCACTTGGAGCAATCCCTATTGGATTGGTGAAGGGACTTGAAGACATGGAAATAAAAGAAGTGGAGGCCATCCAGATTAAGTAAAGTAAAGTTGGCGACTGTAGTCGAGAGAGACTTGAAGGCTCCCTTTTCAATAGCTACTACACCGAGATGTAGGGGAGGGTGCTACTCCTTTCCCTGGATTGCTCCACTTTACCCTTGATACGTACCTTATATTGCTGAGTGTTAAGCAAAGAGGTATCAAGTACGATTTTTAAAGTATTTGGTATGACGCGACCTGGGATTGAACACATTGGCGACTCAACCAGAATACTGAGAACAGTCCAGAAGACTTGATAAGACTTGCTGTCATTCAAATTCCAGTGAAAAACCATCAGCTAATGCTAGTGTGAAAAATTCTCAACAGAATAAAATAATATAAAACAATAGAATAAGGAGTGTAGTTTATATTGAGGTTTGAGGTTTGTTGGGTTTTATGGCATATCAACCTTTAGTTTATATTGAGATAGAAATGAAAGGGTTAATGACATAATAAGTAAACACCCAAAACTTGCACAAGAAGAAATACAATACAAGGCACGACTACTGGGTGGGAGAACCACTGGGAATAAAGAAAGAGAATAAATTTTTTGATAATCAACAAAAAAAGTGACCCTGCCGTAGCGTGAATTTTGCCGTCCCGGCTGATCGTAGGATAAAACTGAGAGAACTTAAAAAGAGAAATAAGTATCTTGATAGAGAACTGAAAAAACTATGGAACATGAAAGTGACGGTGATACCAATTATAATTAGCGCACTCGACACAGTCACAAAAGAATTGGTAAAAGGACTGGAGGTCTTGGAAATAAGAGGGTGAGTAGAGACCATCCAAACTACAACATTGTTGAGATAGGCCAGTATACTAAAAAGAATCTTGGAGACTTAAGAAAACTTGCTGTCACTCAACCTCCAGTGAAAGACTAACGCTGAGGTGAAAAGCTCTCAAATGAGTAAAATAACAATCAAACAGACTGGGCTCTCAATCTTTGATACTGCAATCAATCTAGAAGGAAGACATTAAAATCAAACTGGTAGTAATTTAGAAATTGACTTTGTGTTACTTACTGCCTCTAGTGGAAGGATTAGTTGATTGATTAATTGATTTTAACGGCATGTCAACTCATCTCGGAGTAGTTTAGGCATAGAGGTTCGAGAATTTCATTCATTGAACGTTCATATTTATATTTTTGTGCAGTTGTTTACTGAGAGACTTTCGTTTATTTTTGCGCGCGGTCTTATTGAATGATTTTTAAACAGATCTATTGGACTTTAAAAGATTCTACCACTCCCGGTCATTGTGGACTTTGGAATGATGAGAATGATGAGATACTCCATACAATCCAGAGCTCTGGAGCTGAAACTGGAACCTCACCATTGGATGCTGTTTAATGTCATACGAGCAGAAAATTTAGGTAAAGAGATAAACATTGCGCACATTGAAGGTTTGATTCAGGAAAACTATTTAACCAGAACATAAAACTTAGTGATGATGGCTGTAGAATTTGATGTCCAGAAATCGGTGGCACAGAAAATAGTTCGGCTAGAAGTTAAGATCTTATTCATTTGGATCTCAAAGCGATTGAAGAATTTATCTTTTTGATCTTTGAAAATAGTATTTTTGCATTGGTACATAAATATCGATGGTGATTACACAGAAAAGTAGCATAGTAGTTCTGGTAATATATCCACAGTATTTTATTTGTGTAGTAAGGTTGAATTAGTTAAGGCTTGTGCGTTCCCTTGCGGGCATTCCCAATTTTTCACTCTTTAGGATATAATGGCCGATTTTAGATTTAAATATGTGATAAAATCTGCCATTAATTTCTGTACAATGTAATATAATTCTACAGTTTTATTCTTCTCATCTGATGTTTCTGCGTAAATACTAACTTAGTTCGATATGTTACGCCTGAAGCAGCATTTTGGATATATTTATAGCTTTATATATTATTTAGTTTTGTTCACTTTTTGTATTTTTAAGAAAATATCTAATTCTGTTTTCGATGAAAACTTCACATTTATTCGTGTCGGTGCAGCCTTTGTTGGATTCGTTTGTTCTTCAATTTGTGCGGAGTTTTTTTCGTTTTTTTTTTTTGTTTGTTTTTTCGTCTGTGTCGGTGAAGTTTATTACACGAATTTGAACCTCGAAAATATCTCTCTCTTCTTTTTTTTTAACTCATTTTTATTTTTAGAATACACATTTCCAGAAGCTGAAATTTTGTATTATTTTTTTCACCATAATTTTGGAGTCATGACTTGATTATTGTCTAATAAAATTATTGTTGCCTGAATTTTGTTTTCAGATTGCAAATGTTCAAAATGTTACGAGTTATTTTTATATTGATTCATTCATGAGTATACACTACATCCAAGGGGCACCACATTATGTAATGATTAGCGAACTAAGCTAGCAAATGATTAGTTACGAGTTCGATCCCTACAACATACCAAACCAACCTAAGTTTAATAAATACGTAGTAACGAGTTCCGTTTTCCATATATATTTAAAGGTTTCGTTCGACAGTGACCATTATACGACTAACGCCAATATATATATATATATATATATATATATATATATATATATATATAAAGTCTGACTCTAAAAGTCAGTAATCAAGTCATGACTCCAAAATTATGGTGAACAAAAATACAAAATTTCAGCTTCTGAAAAAAATGTTTTTCTAAAAACTGAAATTTTGTGTAAATATATATATATGTGTGTGTGTGTGTGTGTGTGTGTGTGTGTTTTGGCAGCATTTTATCATTAATAAAAATTTCGTTGAACATAATAGGCATTTTTTGTCTACATATTTTCTTGTTGATCCTTTCATATTGCCGTATTGATTTTATCATATTCGATGGGAATTGGTTGATGTATCTTTCATAATTAGTTATTTCCAAAGTACTTTCTGCCCGACTTTGGGCCATCATCAAGGAAGGATCTATTACAAAAGTGATGTAACTTTTGTATGTACATTACTACTTTGTAAGAAGAGCGTCTGTGTCGATGTAGTTTATTGCGTTTACTTTTAAAATGCACCTTTCTGATACAAGTTCCATAGCGCAGCATTTAAAAAAAATTTTCATGCCCAATAACAGAATTACGAAAAATTCTCACCGAAAACACAACAATATTAGGACATCAAAATAATAAACAAAAACTACAGATTCTCGAAGTTCTGCATATTATGAACATGCAACTCAAACATAACAGAATTAATTTTCAAACCAGTACTAATGTACTTAAATGTCTTTAGCTACTGACACTATTCATAGAAACAATTTTAACGGACGATTTTCTAAAATTTGTTTTAAAATAGTTTTCCCCTTGTTACCGATGATTTCGCTACTTATTTATCTCTCTCTCTCTCTCTATATATATATATATATATATATATATATATATATATATATAAACACACCACTCATGCATAACAAATAGCTTCCACGTGAAGAGCATCACTGCCAGGTGTTCACGAATCTAGAGATCATAAAATGGTCAGTTGAAGATACTTGGATACCGAAAAATTATTTTCCTTCAACGAATGGATATGCTACGTTACCAATAAATTTTTGCCGCTTCGTTTTTGGCAATTTAATTCTTTATAAAACTATTTTTAAAACTTTTCTTTTACACTTTCTCCACAAAATCATATCTCTAAGACCAGTTGGTTGGTTGGTTGGGTGTTATTCAACACCAAATCCATTTTTATGTAAATAATCAGTTCTATTTCAAACAATTCAGTTGAGCTTGAGTACACAGTTTAATTGACAAAAACATTTCTATTTTAAACTATTCAAACAGTTATATATAACAATTCAGTTTAGTGTAAGTAGAGTTTCAATGTCAAAAACAGTTAAACTTCAAACAATACAGTTTAGCATAAGCACGCAGTTTGAATGTAAGTACATTTTAATTGAGAAAAACATTTCTATTTCAAACTATCCTGTTCTAATTCAGTTTAGAATAAGTAAAGATTTTTTTACACAAAGATAAATGTCAAAACAGTTCTATGTTAAATAATTCCGTTTAGTGTAAATACAGTTTCAATGTCAAAAACCAGTTCTATTTGAAATAATTCAGTTTAGCACGCAGTTTAAATGTAAGTACGGTTTAATTGGCAAAAACATGTCAATTTCAAGCTATTCAGTTTAATCAAACAATTCAGTTTAGCATAAGTATGCCGTTAGTTCTATTTAACACCTATCAGGTGCTACCACTCCGGGCCAGAGTGGACCTGGGAGCGATGGCAATAAAGGGGTACTCCCCATTCCCCAAAACTCCAGCATTACTGTAAACTCACCATCAGATTGTTTAGTGTCATGTCCAGGACACTCATTGGGGGGTACCCCTCTGCAGAGGTGCAGTCGGTGTATTCTACAGCCCCCGCCGACTGGGCAATACACAGAGTTAATATCAAAACAGTTTTATTTCAGATAATTCAGTTTGGCATAAATACACAGTTTTGATGTCAAAACAGTTCTATTTCGAGCAATTCAGCTTAGCATTAGTACGCAGTTTTAATGTTAAAACAATTCTATTTAAGACAATTCAGTTCAGTATAAATACGCAGTTTAAATTAATAAAAACAGTAAACTCTAACCACCGTTTAGTACTATTTAACCCATAGATAGGACCCTTATCAGGTGCTATCACTCGGGGTCAGAGTGGACCTGGGAGCGATGGCATTGAAGGGGTACTCTGCATTCCCCAAAGTTCCATCATTGCTGGAACCTCACCATCAGATTGTTTAGTGTCATAAACAGGACACTTGTTGTGGGGGGGTCTTAGCCCTCTGCAGAGAAGCAGTCGGTGTATTCTACAGCACCAGCCGACTGGACAATCTAAGGCCGGAACTAGATAACAACAATTAAAAAGTAACTAACTAAAAAGAAATATTCCAATGTCGTATCACTATCATTGATCTCTCTCTCTCTCTCTCTCTCTCTCTCTCTCTCTCTCTCTCTGCACGTGTGTACACATATTCATAAACATATATAAATACACAGTGACTTACCATGAACAATCCGAAAGTTTCCATCTGCTGAATTTTTCGTTTAACTTGAGAATTAAACTCTGATTTTAAAGTATAAATAATTTTGATTATGGGTTGATGAGGTTAGAATCAAAAGCATAACAAGATATATCGATTTATTGATCAGTTCATTGTTTTATTTCCTATTTGCTGATCTTGTAGTTAATAATGCGATCTCCCTCTTTCTACCTGCCTCTATATCATTTTAATAAGCATGCGCAGTAGTAGCCATCTTTATTCATAATGGAAGGCTGAATAATGCTGCCAAAGACACAATTTTAAAATCGGTCGCCTGAACAAAAACATTTTTACTGATGGCCATCAAACTGCAATGCATCTCGTAACCAATCGTGTTTTGCGGTAAGAAACTTTCTGCCTCAGTATCCTTCCTTCTCTAGAAACACACTTGTTTCTGGTAAATTTCCATAGAGTTAGATTTAATTGAGTCTTTCCATCTCTCACCACCCCAACATTAGCATACAGCCTTGTCGCCCGGGCTGAGTAGGCGCTACCTGTATATCAGCAGAGGGGTATGACACCTGAAAAAAAGGAATGTTCTGGTTATAACATGTGGAAGTGAAGGTCCAGTTCTGAAGCTGTAAGGAGTGTAGACTACCTATTTATTGTCATTATTCCCAGATTCTTTCTAATACGGTGTGGTATATAACACGATAGCGTGACATCTACAGGTCAATTAAATCTGTTTGCAAATTATTTGTATTAGATAGAAATACTTGATATCATTTAAACGTGTGTAAAATTATTCAAGAAACTACACAAAAAAGTGTAAAAATAAACGTACAATGTAAGCAATTCCGTAACCTCTAGGCATAAAATAACCCTAGGTGAAGTGACATACCGTTAAAATCAAAATGAATCGATCAGCATCAGTCTTTCATAATGACGCGAAAATTGCCGAGATGAATTCGAATCGACTTGTCCAAGAAATAAAACTAGACATTCTTGCAGAACTGAAATCAAATCCTAAAGTTTGAAGATCAGTATATTTTCCTTGGTGGCTTGCTTCCAGACTTTCCATTTTGTCGAACACATGCTGTTATTATTGATTTCGTCAAAGTCTACTTCCTACTTCATCGCCCTGGTGACTTTGAATATTGGAAATGATAAAAACCCACTTTGCACTTTAAACTAACATCAATTTTTTTTTTCATTTAATTTTTTCAGAACATTTCGATTTACCAACCTTCAAAATTGTGTGATTTTGGTTCAATATTTGATCAGAATAAGAAAAGTGACTTTATTTTATCTCACTTTTAATGTGAGATTTTTGACACCAGCTCTAATTCCTGGGATTTTACTAAAGTCTGTGTGATAGCAAGTCTCCTCAGTTCTCTGATTATCCAAGATGATTTTAGCAGTGCTGTGGTCTTAATAGTCTTTGATCTTCCTCTGTACCATGTCTCTTTTCTAGGTTTTTTAGGACTGTAAATCGATACGTCATCGATCATATTGAAGTCTGATCTATTCGATAAAATAAAACGGGGTTGCTAGATCATCTACGTAGTCAGCTTCTGTTATAGTTTCTTGGAGATATCTTTGTTTGTTTTTTTGTTTTTTGCTTTTTCACTTTTTTTTAATGTGAAACAATTTTCTTACATTAGATCAATTGACGGTCGTAGTATATAATCTATGCAGATTATGAATAGAAATTGAGCCAATACATCGTCTTGCAAGACTCCAACACACCTGTGTATGTGATTGGTAAACGAATAGTTTATAGGCAACGTTTTTAAATAAGTCTAAGCTAATTTGTTTGCACACAGTTAAATGGTTTCAATTACAGCTATTAAACATTAATAAATCTGTTTATCAAAATTTCATATCTTATTTATTAATAATCATTGATTTGCACACAGTTAAATGGTTTCAAATATTGCTATTCAACACTAATAATTCGATTCAACATTACTCATTCGTTTTCTCAGTTAAATAGTTCCAAGTATTACTATATAATACTAATAATTCAATTTAACATCAATTATTTGTTTGAAACCATTTAAATGGTTTCAAGTATAATTAATGATTAAATTGTTCAATTTGACCCATAGATGACACCCTAACAAATACTACTATTCAGCTGAGGTCGAAGCTCTGTTCCAAGTGTTAGAAATATAATGCCATCATCATCATCATGTCGTGCCGCTAGCACGGATATCCCTGACCCTCTCTCGCCACTTCTCCCTATCCTTCATCGCCTCTGGCAGGTCTTCGGGGCTACATCCCGTATCCTCACATAGCTGCTGTAAGGATGTTCGAGCTGGTCGTCCTGCTTTTGATTGGCCATACGCGGTGGTCCACAGGAGTACATCACTTATGAGCTCGTCCCTGCTTCTCCAGCAGTGTCCTGCATGTCTGGGTCGTCTAACATGGATAGTTTTCGTGATGGGAGGTAGGTGGCCGTATAGTTGGTGCCTTGTGGGGTGTTGCCGCCAGGACTTGTTCAATATTGGTCGCAGCATTCTTGTGCAATATACGTGAGAAGTGTGTTTGCGTATCTAAGCATTTAAATGTGTTAGAACACAAGAAAATACTTTTGCACAGGCATCTGCATAAAACAATGCCCGTGGTGTAATGGTTATCGTCGCTGGATGTGGACACGACGACACGAGTTCAAATCCTGGACGAGCCTGATTACATTTCACATAGCACTAATACCCTTGGGAAAGGTATGAATCCAATTATTCTCCCTCCAGCTATGGGTAAATAGTAGGGCAGACTAGATTCTTCAGCCTTGGTGAGGCGACTAGTCTAGGAGAAGGAAAACTCTGAATTCAAACCTGTTAAACTCCGCTTAAATTTGACCTTGTGTCATATCCTGCCCGAGCGGAGGGGTTGGTAAATAGGAATATATGTACTTATAAGATGCCCTTTTCAAAGGCTTCTGTCCTTTTTACTGAAATAATAAAGAATTTCAGATTACGCCTTTGTTAAATTTTTTTACTTTCAATGTTCGTCCTTGTTTACAGGTTCGTCATGCGTCAAATTTTCGTGGCTTTGTGTAGAAAGGTTGCATCTGACTTTTCGTCGGTTTGATTTCTTCTCTAATCTTAGAGTCAAAAGATGCACGACATCGTTCCGCCTCATAGCCTGTGGAAATTACGAAATCTTTTGTAAATTCTTCTATTGTTGCTGCAGATTCGAATGGAACGAATAGTTAAAAGTAGATGAGGGCGAAAAGACTGCTTTGTAACACAAATGACATACACCCGCGTAAAAATATTGATAGAGAAAAAGAGTATCGTCATCTTTAACCGTAGACGACCCGTTAACTTGTTGGGTTCTCGTGTAAAAACGGCCCATAATGATGTTTAGTGGAGGTGACCGTAGTGTAATGGTTATCGTCATAGAAAATGGACACAGCGACCCGAGTTCAAATCCTGGACGAGACTGATTGCATTTCACATAGCACTAATACCCTTGGGAAAGGCATGAATCCAATTATTCTCCCTCCAGCTATGGGTAAATAGTAGGGCAGACTAGGTTCTTCAGCCTTGGTGACGCAACTAGTCTAAGAGAAAGAAAACTCTGAATTCAAACCTGTTAAACTCCGCTTAAAAATTGACCTTGTGTTATATCCTGCCCGAGCGGAGGGGTGGGTTAATATGATAATGATATTTAGGTTGGTTTGCAGGTTTTTTCTTATGGTATATCAACCCTTGTTGGTTATTTGATGCTAAATCTTGATTATATATATATGAATGGGTCGGTTTACAAATCACATATACACACACCTGTGTATGTGATTGGTAAACGAATAGTTTATAGGCAACATTTTTAAATGAGTCTTAACTAATTTGTTTGCACACAGTTAAATGGTTTCAATTACTGCTATTAAATATTAATAAATCTGTTTATAAAAATTTCATATCTTATTTATTAATAATCATTGATTTGCACACAGTTAAATGGTTTCAAATATTGCTATTCAACACTAATAATTCGATTCAACATTACGCATTCGTTTTCTCGGTTAAATAGTTCCAAGTATTTCTATATAATACTAATAATTCAATTTAACATCAATTATTTGTTTGAAACCATTTAAATGGTTTCAAGTATAATTAATGATTAAATTGTTCAATTTAACCCATAGATGACACCCTAACAAATACTACTATTCTGGATCAAAGGTGATGTAATTAAATGAAGAGGTACTTCAAATTCTCTAAATCTCAAGAACTGGAATCTCATAATCAGACGGTTTAGTGCAATATCCAGTATACACGTTGTGAAAGGGGCGCCACACCTCTTTATAGTGTAGCAGTAGACGAATTCTACGGCCCCGGCCAATTGAGCTGTTATATTTACGCTTCTATTTAGAGAGGAGGGGAAGTGTAATATAATGGCCGAGGGATTTCGTTTTATACCTTTGGGTTTAGTTTGGCTGAGAACCTTTCGGCTCAGTGCATGGGTTAATTAGGTGCAAAATTAATGCAGGTGTTCATGCTCTCGGGCGGAGCGGACGTGTCACTCAGAGATGTCACTATGGCCCAGATTGGAAACGGGGCTAGAGAGTGCGGGTGACGTAACGCACCAGAAGAGCGCGGAGGATTTGGGGGATTTCGAAAAAGTCAGTTAGTTGAGTTGAGTCCTGCCGTCCGAAGAAGAAAGGTGACTTTCACTTGCTCGCCGAGGCCTTGGGCAGGTGTCACACGAGATGGGGTGGGGGAGGCAGATGAAACAGCCAGACTAGAAAGAATGTGTATCTCTCTTCTTATGCCGAAGAAACTTTAAACTCAAAGGTAATAAAAAGTTTCGTACCTGAACTAAGAAGTCGTAAGTGTTTTTCGTGTTTCGAGATCCTATGTTCTATGTATATATCTTATGAACATTCTATCTACGTTTCACACATAGCCATATCATGAGTATGGTACAGAAGTTTTTAATAAGCATTTCAGAGTCAAGTTTTGTTGTTGATAGGTTGTTTTTGTTTGGGTTTTTTGTTGTTGTTGTTGTTGTTGTTGTTGTTGTTGTTGTTGTTATAGTTTTTTTTCTCTTCTCAACAATATGGTTAATGAAAAATGATGCTAGATTTAGGCGCAAACCCTACGGAACTTTCATTCAGTTGCAAATTGAATAGTACTTTTTTCTAACTAAGTAAAAGTTTTGAGCATAAAAATCAATATAATTTTCGTGATTTCATGAAAATTGTTCCACATAGATTTATTTGATATAACCAGTATCGATAACATCTTTCAGTTGTTGTGAAAAACGTAAAAATAAAACTTCAATTCTCCTCCTTTAAACTTGTTAATTCCTTAGAAAAGGTTGATTAACTTTACGGTTAAATCTTCAGATGCTGTGGTTAAATAAGGACACAATATAGTATAGTAATTGTTGTATCGTCGGTCCTTAAAATTTTGAAGGAAGCAGAGAAGTTGAAGAGGTTGTCACTTGATCTCCTGTACTAAAAGAAAAGAATAAACACACATTTTCTATTTTGTTCCCTCGTTTATTCTTTCAATAAACCAGACAGGTCTTTTTTTATATTTTCTTTTTTCTTTTTGTCTTCCATCGTCTGCCATAAAAAGAGGGAAAGTCTTTGAATTCCGTAAAAGTCTATATGGACCCTCTCCTTTTCTAGGGGCCTCCTAAAATCATTAGAACCCCCAAAAGCAGTCCTATTCCGTCGCTAGTCATAAAACTAACTGTTAAACTTTTTATAATTATTTTTTTAAACAAGATCTGCTTCTGATCGCTTATTGTCTGTCAAAACATCAATTCCTGCGCGTGAGCTGACGAGACAGGAAGCGAGAAGTTGCTGTTGGGAAAACAGATAACACAAAAAAAATCTTATGAAACACCTATTACCAACCTATCTGTCAAATTCCATATTGATCTAAATTCTTTTTGGATTAGCTGTTTATTTAGATAATCAAATGCTATAGGTCACCAGGTTAAGTTGCAAAGCAATTGCAACACAAAACCTTATAAACCTTAAATGTCTTAAGTACATTACAAAGATAAAACACATATGAACAGTAAACATGATATTATTATATAAACTACTGGAAAATTAAATTGCAACACTATAGAAGACCTGTGCACACTACGTATACGAGATCTGAGTATATTGAATGGATTCAGTATTTTGGAATCTGTGCACGTTCTCGTTTGCATATTTGATGTTTTATTATAATCCAGTAATATTACCTGTATTTTTAATCTTGAAGAAATTAAAGCATATAATTAGAGTTGTGGGGACCAACGCCGTAACGGTTATCGTCATTGGAAATGGACATGACAAAAGGAGTTAAAATCGTGGATGTGGCTGTTACGTTTCACTTCACGCCAATGCCCTTCGTAAAAGCATGAATCATTCTTTTCTTCACTTCAACCCCATGGTAAATAGTTTAGCTGTGTTAGCTCTTTAGCCTCGGTAAAAAAAAACTATCTAGGAGAAGGAAAACTCTGAAATCAAACCAACTGTATTTTGGTTGAAAATTGACCTTCTATTGCTCCTGAATCACAGCAGATTGTTGGATAAATACAAAATGCTTAATTCTCTTCGTATCCATCAGAAAGAGGGTTGTTTTTTATTTTCATATTTGAATTTCAATTAAGACAAGACAATTTCAGCAATGCTGCAGTCTTGACGTCAGTTTGACTTCTCTAATCTGAGAGCTAAAGTGGAAGTAACTGTTAGGGTCCCATTTATGGCTCTAATAAAACTGTTCAATTATTAACAAAAGATGATTATCGTTTATACGAACAAGTTGCTCACAGCTGTGTCGTTTCAAATTATATAGGAACACTTGCTAAAAAAATTATTAATATTAAACAGCAATACTTTAAGCCATTTAACTACGTGCAAATAGAATTATTAGAGTTAAATAGCAATACTTGAAAGCATTTTACTGTGTGCAAATAGAATTATTAGTGTTAGATTGCAATACTTGAAACCATATAAATGCGTGCTGACAAAATGAGAACCGACTCGTTTTCAGATTAAATTACCTTCAAACTATTCACTTAAAGATTATATAATTTGTATATATATATATATATACATATATATATATGTGTGTGTGTGTGTGTGTGTGTGTGTGTGTGTGTGTGTGTGTGTGTGTGTGTGTGTGAAAAGGATTTGGCATTAAATTATCATATCAGGTTTGATATGCTATAAAACATAACATAACTAAACCAATCTAATCTGAGAGTCAAAAGATGCACGATAATGTTTCACCTCATAGCCTGTGGAAATTACGAAATCTTTTGTAAATTCTTCTATTGTTGCTGCATATTCGAATGGAACGAATAGTTAATAGTAGGTGAGGGAGGACGGGTTTCTTCCTAGCACCAATGACATATACCTGCGTAAATGTAGATAGAGAAAAAAAAAACAGTATCGTCTTCTTTAACTGTAGACGACCCGTTAACATGTTGGGTCCTCTTTTGGAACAACGGCCAATAATATTTAAATTTTAAATTTCTATTTAAGAACGAGCGTAAATTTCATTTGACTTTATAGCCATGTGTTCATGACTTTTTCTTTCATTGGTGGACTACGATTTGCCACCAAATAGACCTTTCTTTCAGAGACTCGAAATTTCTACTCCACATCGTCAGGTTTTTGAAACCAGTTCAGAGGAAAGTTGTACCATGAGTAGTAAAGACAGTCAAATGTAGCCGCCATTAATTGTCTTTGAAAATATGGTACTCATCAATTGTGTTCCTTTTATGTGAACCAAGGATTTATGAAATATTGAATAACCATATTTACCAACCCCTCCACCCGGGAAGGATACGACACAAGGTCAATTTTTACGCGGAGTTTGATAAACAGATTTATTAATGTTTAATTGCAGTAATTGAAACCATTTAACTGTCTGCCAAAAAAATATCTATAACTCATTTAAAAATGTTGCCTATAAACTATTCGGTTACCAATCACATACACAGGTGTGTGTATATGTGATTTGTAAACCGACCCATTCATATATATATAATCAAGATTTAGCATCAAATAACCAACAAGGGTTGATATACCATAAGAAAAAACCTGCAAACCAACCTAAATATCATTATCATATTAACCCACCCCTCCGCTCGGGCAGGATATAACACAAGGTCAATTTTTAAGCGGAGTTTAACAGGTTTGAATTCAGAGTTTTCTTTCTCTTAGACTAGTTGCGTCACCAAGGCTGAAGAAACCAGTCTGCCCTACTATTTACCTATAGCTGGAGGGAGAATAATTGGATTCATGCCTTTCCCAAGGGTATTAGTGCTATATGAAATGCAATCAGTCTCGTCCAGGATTTGAACTCGTGTCGCCGTGTCCATTTCCTACAACGATAACCATTACACCACGGGCACCTCCATGAAACAATGAATAACAGGGAGTCTATTTTGAATTAAATTAACATTTCGCTAATTACCAAATCTGAATAAATTATATAATGAAATGTGTGAAAACTAGTAGATTGCGAATTTGAAAAAATTATAAAACTTGACTCGATACTTTTGATCAACAATTTTCGGCAGAATACAGTATTGTGTAAAAATAGCACTCTTTACCCTATCAGGATCTAACTCTACACAACCTTTTTTTTTTTTTTCCTAAACTAAAAATTAATCTCATGCGTAGGATTTGATGAAGTGAAAGAGATTAAGAGATACGATATTCCAACTTCCAACCATATCAGAAAAAAGACCATCAGAGGTGCTTCAACTAATGGAATACTCGCTGGAATAAGTGTGTTAAATGACAAATGAACAATTTTAAAATAAATTACCGTTTCATTCATTGTTTGTTTTTATACTGAAAAATACTGTTCCAATCTCGAAACTTTTTGAACGCACCTCGTACGTTCATGACTTACATGATTTTTTTTTTAGTTGGTTTCAAGCAAGGACTTTAAAAGTTTTTTTTTTTTTTTTCTCTTTCCTCAAGACTACCATTTTCCAAAGAAAAAAAATCACTTCTAAAATGTTCCATACCTCCCGGAGATATTCTGAAAATGTCTAATGCCAACGTTCGCTGATGGGAAAGGTTGGAGCTGTTATCAACATCAGTAAAGTGGAGACAGTAAAGAAAAAAAAGATGTGATAGTGGATAAGATGAGAATGAGGCTAAGGGGTGAGGGGGGGCAAAATTCAGGGGGTTGAGCTGATATATTAACGAAGCAAAAAGAGGAGAGGGTGGGGAAGGAGAGAGAGAGAGACGGGAAAGAAAATGGCTAATTGCTCGGAAAATGGGTCAGTATGAAATATGTGAAAATCTTTTTAGAATCATTAATTCTAAAGTCTGTGATTACGGTGTGAATCATGATAATAATCGCTTCTTTCTTGACATTTAATAAGCTCAACTTCATTATAGACAGTCAGTTCATTTGTCATTTAAGCTTGCTCGAGTGTAAACAATTGATTTTTATAAGTGCTTCTCGCCCGTTTTAGTTTCAAGGATGTCAATGTAGGTTTTAGCTGGTCTTCTATCGTATCTTTTTTTTTTTTTTTTTACATGTTTCAGCTCTCGTAGAATTGTTTTGTGTCCAATTCCATCTTTAATTCGTTTGAAGTAACCTATAAATTGTATCCTTCTTGATCTGATGATGTTCGACACAGGTGGCAAGTTTCCGTAGAGTTACCTGTTCTTGAGATGCTGCTGTAATGACCAATAAGAGCAACTCTATAGAGTCTTGTGTACCCGTCATCGATCTTCTTTGAAAGTGTCTTCATCTCTGGACATTTGTGTATGTATGTCTCGATTTTAACTCTCGGGTGGGCGTTAACTTTATAAAGATTGCATTCATTCAAGTCGTAAAAGAAAAATCGCAAATCTTTTTTTGATTTCTTACAATTTATTAAACTGATTGTACTGCAGAAGACCAACTACGACTAGAAAGACTGAATATTGCCAACTTTCCGATCGTTAACAAAAGATCAATAATTAGAACTGTCGCTGCAGATGTATACACAACTGAGCTAGTTATAAAAAAAAGGGATGATGTCAGGGCGTCTAGACTACCAAGTGCCAAGTTGAAAAAATTATGAAGCTAGTTTCGATAATTTGTGGACAGTTCGTTCTTATGTATCCTGACATATATATATATATATATATATATATATATATATATATATATATATATATATATATATATTAGGAATTGCGGGAAGGGATAAAAACTTTTATTAAAGACAGTTGCATTTACAAAGTTTCGCTAAGACTGGGTGATTTACAACACTGAAATACGCAATTGAATCTGTAGTTGTCTAAATTTCTGAGACGTAGCTTGATTTTTATCATTAAGGGTTTTCGGACTATTGACTTCATATTTATTGTTATTTCCACAACGTTTCGGCCGATGTGTCCAGCAGGACACTTAGCGTAACGGTTATAGGCGTTGGTTCCCTAAGCTTCTAAGGAGACAATCATCTAGAGGTTTCAGTTTCAATCGTGACTGCAAGCGAATAACAATACAGCAATTCTTAACACTTGTACACGGTTATGGTTAACGGAATCAGAACAAGTGATCCCCGTGGATTCAATAAAGGGCGTAGTTCGAAGTTCCGTGTAGGTTCCCGAGTTCGTCAAACACCTGAAGAAGGCCGGAGGACATATCGGCCGAAACGTTGTGGAAATAACAATTAAGATGAAGACAATAGTCCGAAAATCTTTAATGATAAAAATCATCAAGGTTCATCTCAAAAATTATTTGACAAACACCTGAAGAAGGCCGGAGGACATATCGGCCGAAACGTTGTGGAAATAACAATAAAGATGAAGACAATAGTCAGAAAATCCTTAATGATGAACCTGAAGTTGTCATATTTAAGATTATTCTGCATGGCTTGAGGAATTTTGAAAAGGGCCAGTCTGTTAGTTACCTGGGCATGGACAAGAAACGACCTATTTCGGGCTGGGCGAAGTTCTTCAACATTGGGGATGAGTTATGATTTGTCAAAGAACAGATATTTCCTTGATAATCTTGAAAATGCTATTTCACATCTTCCAATTCTTATACCATTCCTGGGGGAAGTTGTAACATCGATAATTAAGTAAGTGCGTTTTTTTCTGTGACCACTTGTCGGACTTTTTCTTTTCCGATATGAACAATTTCGTCTCGTTTTTGTCTATTTGTATTCGTCGACCTTCTTTCGGACGTCCGCACACTTACAGTTTACCTCTTTAGCGCATCACTGAAGACCTCGCTGATGCATCTAAGATGTATGATTGAAATGAAAAAATACCTGGCCTTTGAGTAAATTCCAAAGATTAGAAATATCACTCAGAGCCCAATACTTCATGCTTTATGCCAGACTTAATTTAATAAATGACAACTAGAATTAAAAGATTATAAAAGATATCATGTAATAAAATGTAATGTAAATCAATAATGATAGTTAATATAATATCATCATGCGTTCGTTTCAATGTTATATATATATATATATATATATATATATATAAATATATATATATATATATATATATATATATATATATATATATATATATATAAGGAATTGCAGGAAGTGATAAAAACTATTATTAAAGACAGTTGCTGGTGAAAAAAAAAATTTAAATCAACCCCAAGACGACAAAGTGTCCATTGTTAAAATTTATTCTTTTCGTTTAAGCAGTCTCGGGCGAAAATCATATTTATTTTGTTTATATCCGGCTTCTTTTATAACTTACTCAATATTCGCCTCTTAAAGGGCCTAGTATATATCGTCTCTCGTTGTGATACACAAATATTCTTTGTTCGGTACTTGTCCAGAATATCCTGCTACCCCGCAGAGGAAATGTCTGCGATAATATACAAAAAATTATATAGAAATGTAATTCTTGCATTCACCATCCAGAGAAGAGTAAGTTTCAGTTGTTTTCTTAGGTTTTTTTTTCCTTTTCACATTTTAGTCCCCAAAATTATATATTGGCAATCGACCGTAAGTCACCATCTTCTGAACGGTTGAGAGAAAAGAAGACTAAAGAAATATCGTGGTTAGGTGAATTGTAGCGAGTTAAAGACGTAGTTTTTAAATGCAAATGTTCAGTGGGAAAAAATTATTCTTATGTGGATGGCGAATGTAATTATTATATTTCTATATAATTTTTTGTACATTACCGCAGACATTTTCTCAGCGGGATATTCTGGACAAGTACCCTATTATTGGTGTTCATTTATGCAGTATTTATATCTATAGTAATCTACTAAGCTTAGCTTAGTTTGGCTCAAGGCTAGAAGTATCGTATACGAGGTAAGAATCGATCTAACAATGGATTGCAAGTCAAGCTTGTTAATCATTACACAACGCGTGGAACCCAGGGTTCAGGCATTGTAATAATTAACAATAAACTATTTCTCCATTATTATTACTCTTAACGAGTTCCTCATATCCGTAGTGACTGGTAGCTTTCAATCAAATCCAAGTGACAACAAGTATTTTCCTCTCTCCGGGAATCATAAATATTCTATTCAATTCTATTATTTTCACTCCTGGCGAGTTTTTCATGCCAGCTAATGCTGCTGGTCTTTCACTGGGGTCTGAGTGACAGCAAGACTTATCAGGTCTCCTGGACTCTTCTCAGTATTCTGGCCGAGTGTTGTATAGCCACGTACGTATACACGGAAACATAATCAACTGATAATGACGACTTTAATAACGAACGAATACACTTCTTTATATAAATCTCTCACACTTTATTTTCGAAAAGGTGATGTTTGTTGTGTGCGAGAAATGAGTGGAGACAAGGACGGACTGCTATATTGACCCAAGTTCTGCTCTCGACTTTAGCAGCACTTCTTTCGCATCTTGGCTTGGGTTGCTCAACCGGGGATCACTAAGGGTCCACAGCCCTCTGTCTGCCTGGTTCTCACTTTGGCATCCTGTCTCCAAATGACTCGATCCCCCTCCAGGCACCTGGTTATATTATTTTCTAACGTCCGCCAGATTCTGCTGTTCTTCCGCTTATTTACACAGGTGCATCTCTTGATTGATGGCTCGGTTGAGGGTCAATATATAACACGATCTCAACAATGCTGTAGCCTGAACGGTCTCGACTCTTTCTTTGATTTCCTTCTTCCATTCCCCCAATACAAGTCTTTGGGGACTATGCAAAGCACACCAACTACAATTGTTATCACCGTCACTGTCATGTTCCATAGCTTTTTCAGTTTTCTGGCAAAAGATCCAACTATTTGTAGAGCTATTCGCTTTCTTTAATTTTTTTCTTTATGGTCCACCGGCACGTCAAATTGCACCATACGGCAAGTTTTTTTTTTCTTCTTAATTAACTGGTCTTCCCCTCGGTTTAAGGTAAATCGTTAGTATCTCAAAACTCCAAAGAATTTTATGCGTCTCATTCTCCTGTGTGGATTCTAGTTTGGTTGGTCTGGTTGAGTTTTATGGCATCCCAACTATTATAGGCTATTTAATGCCAAATCACTTTCATATACATATATACTCAATATTTGTGATTGGGTTGAGTTTTATAGCATACCAACTATTATAGGCTATTTAATGCCAAATCACTTTCATATACATATATACTCAATATTTGTGATTGGGTTGAGTTTTATGGCATATCAACTGTTATAGGTTATTTAATGCCAAATCACTTTCATATATATATATATATATACATATATATATATATACTCAATATTTGTGATTTGGTTTGATTGGGTTGGGTTTTATGGCATATCAACTATCATATGTTATTTTATGCCACGTACTCTTTATACATATATATTAAATATATATGATTTGTTAACTGATTTTGTTGATAACATTTTTGAACGAGCCTCAGCTCATTTTGTATAGAGTTAAGAGGTTTCAAGTATTTCTATCAAATAAAAATAATTCTATTTACTCTTTCTCGTTTGTATGCACAAAGTTAAATGGTTTCAAGTATTGGTATGTAAAAGTAACAAATTAATATTAGTCATTTGTTTGCTCACATTTAAATGGAGAGACATTTGCAAATGAATATTTTGTAGGTAATTTCATTTAGTTTGCTTGCACGCTATTGTCTTTAATTGGAATCATTTTGAGATGAGGCTTCTTAATCTGAGAATTAATTTTTTTATTTATTGCGGACAATTACAAATTCGGTACGGACCCGACTATGAAAGACCAGATAAGGAGAACAAATAATTGGATTTATAAGACCAAAAAATCCAACCTTGATCGCCCCTCGGGGCACAGCGGATAGAGGCGTTGAGTCTCTACGGTTCCAGGTGAGCATTGTCAGAAGATAGCGGTTTCAATTCCTACCCAAGCCGGCCAGAGGTTTACTTGGTCAAAAACGTGGTGCGATAGACAACAACTATGGAAGGCAGTAATTACAGGGGATACGGTTACAAGACTCAGCATTCCTATCCGAGGTCGCGGTTAATCACCTGAAGAAGGCCAGAGGTGAAATTTGACCGAAACATGGTGAAGAAGAAACAACACAAAACTACCAAGATGAGGACAAGAAGTCCGCAACAAATAAAAAAATTAATTCTCAGAGTATTGCTATTGTTTCTACACAGTTAAATGGCTGTAATTGTTGTTATCTCACACTAATAATTCATTTGCACACAATCAAATGGTTGCAAGTACTGTAATGTAATTGCAATAATTCAATTTAGACAAAAAGTTAAAGAGTTTCAAGTATTGCTATGTAACACTCATAGTAAAAGTAAAGTTGGCGACTGTAGTCGAGGGTAACCAGAAGGCTCCCTTTTCAGTAGCTACTATACCGAGGCGTAGGAGAGGGCGCTACTCCTTTCTTTAGATTGCTCCACTTTACCCTTGATACGTACCTTATAATGCTGAGTGTTAAGCAAGGAGGTATCAAGTACCATTTTTAAGTCTTTGGTATGACTCAAACTCCGGTCTCCAGGACTATTGGCGAACACTCTACCCACTAGACCAATGAGCCGGTTAACACTCATAATTCTTTTCAATATTACTCATTTGATTGCAAACTATTACATATTTCCTAGTATTGCTATGTATCACTAACAATTGAATTTAACATGAGTTATTTGTTGGCATAGAGGTTAAATGATGAACAATTCTATTTGACGAATACATAAAAGCCTATCAGGTGATAACTCCAGCTCAGAGGGGACTTAGGTGTATTCTATAGTCATAGCCGATAGGGCTGGATTCTGGTTTGTGCATATACTATTAGCTTGTATAGTAACATTTCAGTTTCTTGCACAATTCTTAGTTGATTAACTTTCCCACCAAATTATGCATAGTCTTATATAATAATAACCATTACTTCTTGAGAATTTTTTCCTGGAGTTTGAGTGACAACAAGTCTCCTCAAGTCTCCAAGACTTTTCTCGGTATTCTGGCCAATCTCAACAATGCTGTAGTTTTGATTGTCTCCACTTGTCCTCTTACTTCCATTTCCTCCAGTCCTTGTACCAATCTTTTGGTGACGGTACGAAGAGCGCCAAAGACAATTAGAGTAACCGTTACTTTCATGTTTTACAGTTTTTCAATTCCGTAGTGAGGTCCAGGTACTTATCCATATTTTTACTTTCTTTCAGTTTTACTCAGTGGTAAGCTGAGACAGCAAAGTTCACAATTTTGCAAGTTCTCTTTTGTTGTTGTTGTTGTTGTTGTTTATTATTAGATCTGGTCGTCTGTCCGAGGTCAGGGGATCTGTTTATATCTCAAAATTTCAGATGGATTTGTACGTCTCATTCTCCCGGACAGATTCTGAATTGTGCTTATACACTTGTTCGCATGGTCAAATCTAAATTCCCAGCAAATCATCTTGCCCACTTTCTTTGCTAGTGTGCTGCATTCACTTATTATGTGAATGATTGTTTCGTCTCTATCACCACATAACCTATATCTACTGTTTTGTTGCGTCTTATCTATTTTTGCTTTGATATGGTAGGTCCTTATAATGTTTTTCTATGCTCCTATTATAAGAGATTCAGTTTCTCTCTTAAGGTTACCCTTTCTTAGCGACGTCCACGTTTTCTCGTGAGAGATGTCACTTTTTAGTCGCTTAAAACGTCCAGTGAGTTGGTTTTCTTCCCATTTTTGTTTTCTGACTATTTCCGTTCTGCTGATCCTCGTGTCATCAGGGTTGTTTCTTGTGGCTGTGATCAATCTTCCTTTGCACTTTCCTATGTAGTATTTGAGTCGTTGTATCGATTATTATTATTATTATTATTATTA
The DNA here is from genome assembly GCA_963585895.1 of Sepioteuthis lessoniana. Classification (NCBI taxonomy): domain Eukaryota; kingdom Metazoa; phylum Mollusca; class Cephalopoda; order Myopsida; family Loliginidae; genus Sepioteuthis; species Sepioteuthis lessoniana. Next base: position 12,583,800 of record OY757910.1, read on the forward strand.
TTATTATTATTATTATTATTATTATACTCCCTACCAGCTCCAACTAGTAATATTTCAGTGGAGTCTTAGTGTCAGTAAGACTCCTCAGATTTCTAGGACTCTGTGCTAGCTGATTTTAGCTGTGCTGTGGTCTGGATGGTTTCGATTCTTACTCTGATATCTTGTCGTCAGTCTCTTACCAGAGCTCCAAGTACGATGGGTATATATATATATATATATATATATATATATATATATATATATATATATATATATATATATCTTTCTAGCAAGGTGTAGGTATTTGGAGAGCTTTCCGCTTTCATTTATTTTCATTCCCTGATCGAGTATAGAGGTCACAATTTTATTATCATTATTTACTCATTAGAGATTTTCACATCAGCGTTAGCTGATGGTCTTTCACTGGAAATTAAGTGACAGCAAGTCTCCTCAAGTCTCCAGGACTCTTCTCAGTATTTTGGCCGTTTTCAGTAATGCTGTTGTTGGGATGGTCTCCATCCGGCCACCAACTTCAAAATCCTCCAGGCCCTTTAATAATCCTTTAGTTACCGTGCCAAAAGTACCAATCACAATTGGTATAATTGTCGCCTTCATGTTCCATAGTTTTTTCAATTCTCTAGCAAGGTCGAAGCACTTATCCTTCTTTTCACATTCTTTCAGATTTTTTCTGTGGTCAGCCGGGACAGCAAAGTCGACAATTTTGCAGATTTTCTTTTTCTTTTTTTTTCTTTTTTTTTTTTTTTTTTGATGATTATTTTAAGATCTGGTCTTCTGGCCGAGATAAGGTGATCCGTTTGTATGTCAAAGTCCCATAGGAATTTGTGTGTGTTATTTTCTAGGACAGGTGCTGGGTTGTGCATATACCATTTTGTAGTAGTAGTAGTAGTAGTTGTAGTAGTAGTAGTACTAGTACATTTAATGCAAGAATTCAAATTAGATGCGATTTTAATCCTCTTCAAACTTTATTTCCCATGAAAAAAACTTTTGCTACTGGCAAAATTTGCAAGAACCAGCGAATGCTTCAACACATTCACAAGTGAAAGTTTTTGAACGTACCCCATATCTGTTTTAAGAATTGTCTGTCTCCCCGCATCTCGTATTAAATCATGAACGCTTCTAGGCGCCTCGTAAAATAATTGTTAGTAAATTGAATGTAAGCCTCTACTTCAGTTTTTTCCTTAAAGTAGAATGGGGAGATGTCACTATGGCGTCGGAATCCCCAGCACCAAGATCATTTGAATGCCATGTTCCGCTCATTGACGTTGAGAACTAAGATGAGAACAACGATCAGCTCTAATCTTTAGCGATAACACCGATTCAAATGTCACCAATACAGCCATTTTTTTACGAGCATTATCATATTAAAAATTTAAAGAGTACACAATCATTCTTGTAATGCTGACCTCATTGACAATGAAATGTAGGCCAACTGCATTAAAAGATGAACTGCTAGTCTATTTCCGAACCCGAAAACCAGATACGTGGTCAGTTTTCCAGCTTGGAGAGTAGGCATTTTCTCAATTTGCTGTCAGAATTGTTTCAAAATAGAAAATATTCATGTTTGATTTATGATTTTAATGGTATGTTAAACCATCTCGGGTTATTTTATGCCCAGGGGTTAGGGAATTGTGTTCACTGTACTTTTTTTGTACACAGTTATATGATATCAAATACTCCTATCTAATACAGATTATTTTCACCCAGTTTTATGGTTTCAAGTATTTCTATCTAATAATTATGTAATTCTTTTTTATTTAATAATAAAGAGTTAATAGTTAATATTAATAGTAAAGAGCTAAGAGTTAATACTAATTGTAAAGTGTTAATAGTTAATACTAATAGTCAAGAGTTAATAGTTAATAGTGTTCGCCAATGGCCCGGGAGACCTGGGTTCAATCCCAGGTCGAGTCATACCAAAGACTCAAAAAATGGTACTTGATACCTCCTTGCTTAACACTCAGCATTATAAGGTACGGATCAAGGGTAAAGTAGAGCAATCCAGGGAAGGAGTAGCGCCCTCCCCTACACATTGGTGTAGTAGCTATCGAAAAGGGAGCCTTCGGGTTACCCTCGACTATGGTCGCCAACTTTACTTTATAATGAATTAATAGATAATACTAATAGTAAAGAATTAATAGTTAATACTAATAGTAAAGAGTCAATAGTTAATATTACTAATAAACTTGCCATGCCATTAAACTTGCCATGCCATTAAACTTGCTATGCCATTAAATTTGTAATGCCATTAAAATTGCCATGCCATTAAACTTAATAAAAAAAACAATTATTTCTATTTAATACTTGTCTGTAGTTTGCACACAGTCATTTAGTTTTAAGCAACTAATAATAATCCTTAGTATATATTTACTGCTTTTAAGTAACTATTCTTAATTCAAATAATTAACTGTGATAGGGATTCCTATCGAGAAAAATAATTTTTAAACAGGTTTAATTGATCTATAAATAGGACTTTAACTGATACTATCATTCCGGCCCGAGTGGACCTGAAAATGATAGCAATGAAAAGGAAATCCAAACTCCTTAGATCTCCAAAACTGGATCCCCGCTATCAAATGTATTTTAGTGTCATACTTATGATACCTCTTTTTTTCGTTGGGGGTGTATCCCAAGACAGGAGATAGCTTATAATAAGCCCCTCTGACAGAACAAAAAGAAAACAAGAGTGGCTACATGCGCATGCGCATTGATGCATGATCAGGAAGTCACAGTCGTTTATTTTCATTCAATCGCCAAATTGTATATTTGACAATATATACTGACTGCTTTTGATACATATTGTAAAAATAAAAAAAGACTATAAGGTACCCCTCCGAGGTTTTAAACTAATCATAAACTTAATCTAACGCATAAGCCAAATGGCAATACCTCTTTCTACTGCTTGCCCTCATCCTTCATTGTAGCACTGAAACTAAGTTCAAATCATCAAGCCCTTTTAATACGCTTAACATCATTCAAAGAAAATTAAGCAGATGGATACAGTGATAGATAAGGCAACAGCTGAGCATAAACACTGGGAACGAGGTGTTTCAAGCGTAATATCGCTAACTGCAAATAACTTTGTCCTCAAGTGATCCGTTTGAGAAAGCGTGCATCGAGAAACTTTAAATTGAGGGCTTGACTATATTTATAGGCAAAACAGAAATGTATTTAACGTTCGTGCGACTGTGGATAGCGTCTTCTACTATTTTGTTTTCGATTACTTTCTTGAATCTGCAGCTAAATGTTCTCAGGTATAAATAGACGAACTGACAGAGTCATGCTCGTCACGAAAAATCATGACATAAATAAACAATTCAAAAAAATGTAAAAGAAAATGTATGGCGATCAAAACAAAGAGTGGCTGATTGATTTTTGTTGTACTAGTTAGCTTTGATGATCGGCAAATCTGTCTTCATAGATAGATAGATAGATAGATAGATAGATAGATATAAGCATAGGCATTATCAGATATATATATAGAGAGAGAGACAGAGACAGAGACAGAGACAGACAGATAGACAAACAGACAGATAGAGACCGAGACAGAGAGAGGAATAGGAAAGATTAACATGAACAGAAAGAGAAAAAAAGAGAGAAATAGAAGGGGAACAGAATTAAAGCGAGTGGGAAGGAGAGAAGCGGGGAGAGATGAAGTGGCTAAAATGAGATTGGCAGAATTATATATATACATATATATATACATATAATTCTGCCAATATATTTATAAATATATGTACTTATTTATATATTTATAAATATATTTGTAATAACTCTTAAGTTTATCTTGGTATATATATATATACCAAGATAAACTTAAGAATTATTACAAATATATTTATATCGAGAGAAATTAACGAAACTAAAAGACGATAAATAGAATTCAAAAGAGTGAGAGAGGGAGAGAGAGAGAGAGAGAGAGAGAAAAGAATAGAGCAAGATAAGCATGAGCATAATTAGAAAGAGATATTGAAAAAGTCTGCATGTGAAGGAGAGACACAAGATCAACTCAATATGCAAAATTAACCAAGTTAAATAGGTACAGTGATATAACTATACATTTATAAAGCTTACCTTAAAGCTGGGATATCTAAAATCCTGAAACACTCAAATGAACCTGAATTTGTCACATTTGAAATTATTCTGCAATATTAATATCTCTAACCAGCGTCCTCCAGAAATGGCGATATATATATATATATATATATATATATATACACCCATATATATATATATATATATATATATAGTGACAGACAAATAGACAGGTAATGATACAGAGATAGGCTTATGTGCTCATGAGTTTATTTATGCATTGACTTTTAAGTAAAATATTCAACAATATATATATATATATATATGTGTGTGTGTGTGTGTGTGTGTGTGAGAGAGAGAGAGAGAGAGAGAGAGAGAGAGAGAGAGAGAGAGTGAGTGAGTTTTTAAACTGTACTTACATTTAAACTGTGTGCTTATGCTAAACTGAATTGTTTGAAATTGAACTGTTTTTGACATTGAAACTGTACTTACACTGAACTGAATTGTTATATATAACTGCTTGAATAGTTTGAAATAGAAATGTTTTTGACAATTAAATTGTGTAGTCATGCTAAACTGAATTGTTTTTAAATAGAACTGATCATTTACATAAAAATGGATTTGGCGTTAAATAACCTACATGGGTTGATATGCCATAGAACCAAACGAAACCTATATATATATATATATATATATATATATATATATATATATATATATATATATGAATGTGTGAGTATTTATCCATTATAGAATATACAGAAATATACGTGTGTGCATATTTATACAAAAATATTTCTCAAAACAGAATATTTATCAATATAACCATATACATGAATATAGGCATGTGGTCTGGTATTATATTTATGTATCTTTTCGTTCTTAAAATAGACGCTGTGTGTCGATATGCACGTGCACATGTGCCCCCTCGTGTACATCGATGCATAATGTTCCTGTGATCATCTTTTAATCGAAACTTATCTAATTATATATTCCACTTAAAAAATTTTTTTTTCAAGTATTAAGTGCAAACACTTTAAAGAAAACCATTATGTCTTTAGCCTCCGTTCTTCACCCTTTGAGATTTGGATTTCTTTTCCCTAGACTTCAACGAGCTGAAGAGATTTTTGCATCAAACGAATATCAACACTGACTTGAAAAGATAAAATGACAAACGCAATACCCTTTATTCTTTTAGATTGTTCATTCTTTTGTTTAGTTTCACCACGACCCCTTTTGAAAATTCTCACGTTCTCCCTTTGTTTCAATTGTGTAGGAAACAGATGATGTATATATATATATATATGTGTGTGTGTGTGTGTGTGTGTGTGTGTGTGTGTGTGTGTGTGTGTGTGACCGAAGAATTTCAGGTTTTGGTTGTTAGTATCGCAGTAGTTACTGCGCTGACACTTTGTCCATTGATTAATTCCTCGAATGATTTGAAATCCCCACAGATGAACGTGAAACCGAGTCTACTTCAGGAACCTATCTTTTATGTGTTAGAACGGAACCATAACACCACGGAAACAACTAAAAAAAAACATTTATTATGTAAAAGTAACGGAACAGTAGATGACAGTACGGTAACTAGAGGGTAAAGAAGTTTTGCTGGGGCTGCAAGACGCTCGATATTATGGCTCGATTGGTTGGTTGGTTCGGTTTTATAGCATATCAACCTTTGTAGTTTATTTAACGCCAAATCCATTTTTATACAAATAATCTGTTCTATTTTTTAAAATTCAGTTTAGCATAAGTACACAGTTTGATTGTCAAAAACATTTCCATTTCAAGCTATTCAGTTTATACAAACAGTTCTAATTCAGCCAATTCAGCTAAGTATAAGTATAGATTTTGTTTACACACACTTAAATGTCAAAACATTTCTATATAAACAATTCAGTTTAGTGTAAGTACAGTTTCAATGTCAAAAACAGCTCCATTTAAAACAATTTAGTTCCGCATAAGTATGCAGTTTAAATGTAAGTACACAGTTTAATTGTCAAAAACATTTCTATTTCAAGCTATTCAGTTTAGTCAAACTGTTCTAATTCAAACAATTTAGTTTAACATAAGTACGCAGTTTAGTTATATTTAACTTATAGAACGGACCTTATCAGGTGCTACCATTCGAGGCTAGAGTGGACCTGGGAGCAATGCCAATGAGGGAGTGCCCCGCATTCCTTAAAGCCCCAGCATCACTGGAACCTCACCATCAAGTTGTTTAATTTCATATCCCGGACACTTGTTTGGGGGTCTAACGCTTCTGCAAAGGTGCAGTCGGTGTATTATACAGCCCCAACCGACTGGGCAAACAAATTCATCGAGTAACCCACGGACAGTATCTGTTGAATTCGACATCTCTCTGTGCATTGGCTTCGTCACTTTCACTACTTTATCAAACTGATCTAGAGCTGCCGAATTAGGCCTCACGTTACCATTATATACCAAAACTTTTAACTCACTCAAGTACACTTATATATATATATATATATATGCGTGTATCCATATATATATTCTAAGTAAATTTTTAGACTTTAAAGTTATCAATTTTCCTTTGAAGGTTATCAATTCGTTTGGCACCTGCTTGGTGTTACGGCAAATCTTTTGAGACAAATGATACTTTAGAAGTCAAAGTTTCTCATTCGATCTGTACGAGAAAAGAGTCGAAAAAAGAATAATTTTCATATAATAAATCTTAACAAATAGAAAAGAAAGATTATTCATGCTTAAGAAAATTAATTTCAAGAATTATTTTTATTATACAAGTTATCTACAAAAGAAATAGAGATTTTCAAAACTTTATTATTTTTTCTTTCATCAAGACTTTGATACTGACCTAACGATAGAGAGATTTTTTTGAGAAACCCTAAATGCTTATTATTAAGACTTTATGTAGGAACATATGTAATAGTTTACTGAATGTGCCAAATATTATAGCTGTTAAGAAGATATTTGAACATTGATTATTATGCTGTACCTGTCGTGCAACGGCAATCACCGCCAATATACATAAAATAAAAAATCAATGAGAATAATAACGATACCCTAAACAAAAAGAGTATAGAAAAAGAATTATAGAATTCTGTGAAGAATTACTAGATTTAAGACAATGAACCAAAGTCTCGGTGACCAAACAAGGACGATATTAAAGAAAGGTTTTCTGACCTTGAAATATTAGAAACACACCAAAAAAATAAATAGGGAATCAAGTCAACAAGACCCTAATACAATGAACAAGACACTGAATATTGAAAATCGATAAGCCTCTAACTGACCTGAAACGCAAAATGATAGTAATCAAAATATCACACACCCAAACCCCATAGAACGAACACAAACACAAGAAAAATATAGGTAAAGATTATAAAGAGAATTATGTCTGAAAAGAAGATTACATTACCATCTCACAAGAACCAAGACTGGAAAACAGTCAAGGTAGAAACTAAAAAAATAAACAATTTATTAACGCATATTTCAATGAACATCATAGAATTAAATAAACTAATTTATGCAGGAGTGAAATTAGACTGTGCAAAAATTAGAGTCCCCAGAAACTCAAAACAAGGATGGCAAATTAGGATGAAAACGCAGATAAGAAAGCTATGATAATAAACAAGAATACTAAGACAGAGTAAAAACGTAGGAACATGTTGGGACGAAAAGAGAAAAGCTACACGACAATCAAAGCAAAAAATACTACACATGTTACATGGCCATGTGCGAAATGTACATCGATTGTTCATAATGTTCATAACCACATATACATAACGTAGAACACATAAATAACATAGGAATCTCGAAATTCGAAAACACGTAACGACTTCTTGTTCAGGTACGAAACCTTTTTATTAACTTTGAGTTCAAGGTTTCGACATAAGGAGGAGAGACACAATCTTCTATGCTGTCTTATTCATTTGGCCCCCATCTCGAACAGCTCCCATAGGACACAAGTTCGCCTCGCGTCTGCGTGTTCCAAAAGTCGATCCTCCTCATTTGGCGTCTAGTACTCAAGTCTCTAACTTTCTTTCAAATCTCCACAAACCTCTGCGCGCTTCCGGTGCGTGACATCACTCGCACTCCCTCACCCGTTTCGTCTCGGACTATTGTGACATCTCTGAGTGACATCTTCGTCTGCCCGCGTGCGCCCGCGTTAACACCTGCATCAATGTTTACACTTAACTAACCCATGTGCTGAGCCGAAAGGTTCTCAGCCTAACTAAACTCAAAGGCATGAACCGAAATCCCTCGGCTATTACGTTACACACAGGGAAATAAATCAGAAGTACTGGAGAAAGAAGGAAGACTAAAAATATATCAAGACAAGATCAAACTATGTAGATAAGACCGAAAATAAATTGCAAAACAATGAAAAAATTCTTCCAGAAAGAAGGGGAAGAATACACAAAGAAATACCGACAATCGGATGACAAGGAATAGAACAATTTTGGAGCAGAGTATGAGAACGGAGAAAACACAACAGAAAAGCCGAATGGATAAAAAGACTTACAAGGACTGAAAAAAAAGCCCGAAGTGAAAACATACCTCGATTCACTCCGAGCAACTCTGAAAAAGGTACCAACTTGGAACCAGTATTCTTGCATGTCCTGATAGCTGATATAAATACTGACTTTAAAAACTTCACTTCCATCCACGACAGACTGGCTATCAAAATGAATTGATGCTTACAAGAAACAGACATACTGATAAAAAAAAAGGAACCACCCCCAACAACTATAGGCCAATAAGGTGCCTACTGATGATGTGGCAAATACAAACGGAACAAATTAGCTAGATTTACTATTTGCTAATAAGCCACGGACTGTTCCTTGGAAAACGGAAAGGATGTCGCAAAAGAACAAGAAGAATTGGAGATATACTATACATTGATCAACATATATTTAAGGAGACCAAAACGAGACAATAATGTAACTATGGCGTAGATTGACGACAAAATGGCGTACGGTGTGTTTCCGCAAAACTGGATAAATGACTGTCTCAAATTGTACAAGATATCCGACGAAGTCATAAAGTTCATCGAGGAAACCATGTAAAACTGGAGAATGGAATCGACAGCAGGAGGAAATATTTAGATGAGGTGAAAATCCAGAGAGGGATCGTCCAAGAAGAGGCACTATCACCATTACGACTTGTAATAGCGATGATACCACTCAGCTAAAGAACCAAACTAAATAGCAAAGAACCTTATCAAATGGATAAATACTTGGGTTTTCTCCGTCGTAAGATACTCGGGACAACTCTTGAAATGGACCAGAGAATACAGTAAACAAATGGACCAAATAACAAGAAAACTAATGACCATGCATAAGGCCTAACATCCCAGAGATGACGTTAACAGAATATTTGTGTCAAGAAAAGAAGGAGGAAGAGGACTTACCAGCACTGAAGATAACGTGGATGCATTGATACAATGACTCGAAGATTTCACGAAAACGCGCTGAGGAAAACTGAAACAATACTGACTACACGAGGATCAACAGAACAGAAATTACCAGGAAAAAATAGGAAGAAAAACAACTCTACCGACATTTTAAGCGATATCTCGCACGAGAAAACTTGGACACGGCAAAATAAAGGAAAAGCTTGAGAGAAAAACTGAATCTCTTCTAATTGCAGCACAAAACACCAGATTGACCAATTATATCAAAGCAATAATAGATAAAACGCAACAAAATAGCAAATGTAGGTTTTAATAAGTGAATACAGCAAACTAGCACAGAAATAGTATAAGCTAAGAGACGACTGGGTGGGCAAGATGATCCCTTGAGAATTGTGCAAGAAAATGAAATTTGACCATACGAACAAATGTTACGCGCACAATCCAGAATCTGTCCTGGAAAATGAGATGCACAAATTTTGAGATTCAAACGGATCACCTAATCTCAACCAGACGACCAAACCTAATAAAGGTCAACAAAAAAAAGATGACTTACCGAATTGTGGACTTTGCTGCCTGGCTGATTACAAAGCGGAATCTAAAGAAAGCAAAAAGAAGGATAAGTACCTCGACCTTGTTAGGGAGTTGAAAAAACTGTGGAACATGAAAGTGGCGGTGATACCAATTGTAATTGGTGTACTTGGTACAATTACCAAAGGATTAGTACAAGGACTGGCGGACTAGGAAATAAGAGGATGAGGGAACACCATTCAAACTACAGCATTATTAAGATCGGCCATAACACAAAGAAGAGTACTAGAAAATTGAGAAGACTTGCTGTCACTCAAACTCCCTTGAGAAACCATCAACTGACGCTGCTGTTAAAAACTCTGAAAAAAAAAATAATAATAATAATAATAATAATAATAATAATAATAATAAGAAGAAGAAGAAGAAGAAGAAGAAGAAGAAGAAGTCATCAAAGGACTATTAAAGGGACTGTAGGACTTTGAATGAGAGGCCGATTGGAGACCATCCAATCTTCTACATTATTGAGAACTGCCAGAATACTGAGAAGAGTCCTGGAGATTTGAGGAGATTTACTGTCACGCAAACTCCAGTGAAAGACTATCAGCTAACACTGATGTAAAAAATTCTCTTGGAGTAAATAATAATAATAATAATAATTACTTAAAAACACTAGAATATGAATAATTAAACAGAACAGAGTAAATACGTGTAATTTAACAAATCACACAATTAATACAATATAACCACGTTAAACAAAAATCAATATAATATAAACACATGAATAACGATGCATTATAAACTATTCCGTTATTCCTAGAATGGCTTACAAACTAGATCACCCTTCTAAAATTGTTTAATGATCACATAGGCAAACTCTGTCACCAAGCGCTGTTGACTGTGTCAACGTATTTCAAACACAGATATCTTTCTGTTTCTCTTTCCCTCTCTCTCTCTCTCTCTCTCTTTCTCTCTCTCTCTATATATATATATACGAACCCGAAAGTATTTTTCGCAAAGCAAAAGTCTATCTTCCATTGTAGGTACAATTTCCAGAAATCAACCTCCTTTAATCTGATTTTAATTTAATCCGATAATATTTTATCAAAAGGTTTTCTGTGCGGAGTGCATCAATAAGTCCTTTGCTTGACACGAAGTTATTAGGTGTATTTTGCTCTGAAGTCTTTTTTACTGTATAACGTTCGATGTGTGTAATTAATATTTACAATAGAATGAAGAAAATTCACGACAAAGGAGATTGAGAAAGGAGTATTTGTTGGGTAAAAAATGCTTCTTTTTCCCCATTAAGTCTCTAAAAAATTTAACTACCTACGCATACTTATATATAGAAATAGTAATTCCATTTAATGTATTGAATAAAGAATTCTATTTTCTTAAGATAGATAGATAGATATAGAGAGAGAGATAGATAGATAGATAGATGTGGGTTTGTTTTGGTTTTATGGCTTATCAATTTTTTTAGGTCACTTAATGGCAAATCCCGTTTATACATATATATCAAATATATATGATTTGCAAACAGATTTTTTAGATAATATTTTTAAACGAGCCTGAAATCATTTTTTTGCACACATTTAAATGGTTTCACGTATTATGTATTAAACCGGCTCATTGGCCTAGAGGGTAGAGAGTTCACCAATGGTTTGGGAGACCTGGGTTCAATCCCAGGTCGCGTCATACCAAAGACTCAAAAAATGGTACTTGATACCTCCTTGCTTAATACTCAGCAATATAAGGTACGTATCAAGAGTAAAGTGGAGCAATCCAGGGGAAAAAAGTAGCGCCATCCCCTACACCTTGGTGTAGTAGCTATTGAAAAGGGAACCTTCTGGTCGCCCTCGACTAAGGGAGACAACTTTACTTACGTATTATGTATCAGTAACAATTCATCATCAGTCTTGTTTGCACATAAACAAATAGATATGGATAATATGTAAAAGATTAGTCTGTCTGTAATATGATTTTTAAATGAATTAGAACCAAAAATTTTTTACACACTAGTAATGCAATTGTTTCTACATTGTTAAATTGTTTCAGTTATTGCTATCTAACACTAATAATTCTATAAAATATTAATCATTTGTTTGAAGACAGTGAAGTGATTACAAGTATTGCTATTTAACACTAATTATTCTATTCAACATGACTCTATCTAACACTGATAATTCTATTTACAATTTACTCATTCATTTGCACACAGTTAAATGGTTCTAAGTATCGTTATGTATCACTAACAACTCAATTAAACATTAGTGATTTGTTTACACAAAGTTAAATGATCAAACTGTTCTATTTCCAGTGATTCAAATTAACATAAGTCAATAAACTTAAATGGTTAAAAGAATCTTATACCAATAATTCAATTTAGACACACATAGTTTCAAGTATTGCTATTTAACACTAATAATTCTATTCAGCATTGCTCTTTCGTTTACACAGTTAAATGTTTCCAAGTATTGGTATGTATAACAATTCAATTAAACACCAGTCATTTGTTTATAGACAGTTAAATGGTCAAATGGTTCTATTAACAATTTGATTTAACTTAATTCATTTGTTTGAGCAGAGTTTAAAAGTCAAACAGTTCTATTTGACCCATAAATGGGACTCTATTAGGTGTCACCACTCCAGATCAGAGTGGATCTGGGAGTAATTGCAATGAAGAAGTACTCCATATTCCCCAGAGGCTCACTGACTGGAGCCTCGCCATTAGATGGTTTAATGTCATATCAAGGAAACTTATTGGGGGAGAATTACCTCACTGCAGAGATGCCGTCAATGTATTCGACAGCACTTGTCGACTGGGGCTGAAGATAGATTAAACTGTTTTTACATATTCTAACTTAAATCTTTTCGTCTGCTTATGCATATATAAGCAGCGTATATATATATATATATATATATATATATATATATATATATATATATATATATATATATCAAACTTACAAGCAGACCAAATTTATTCATGTTAAAAATAAAAATGAGCAACTAACCGGTTTCGGTCCTACCTGGTCACAGTTAAACTAGGACAACGATTGAGACAAAAGTGAGGAAATAGACTCGGTAATGTTTAGAGAAAAAAATTTAATGACGGGGAGGGGAATGTTAAATTGTAATTACATTAAGACCCAATAAACATTCCCACTGCTTACAAAATATGAATGGTCTCTAACACTTTAAGATTGAAATCTGAGTGGGATCTGCTTAAAATAGTAAACAGGTCAACACAGTAGAACGAGGCACAATCCCGAAATATGCCACCCGATCATATCAGTGCTTTAATATGTTCCTTTAGATGTACATGCAGTTTGCAGTACATCTGGAGAACAGGTCAACGATTGGACGCAAGAATTAAACAGCATGTGCCTACGAAGATACGGATAGGAAACTACTTTGTTGACGATATTAATAACACATATGGCTCTGCTATCGCGGAACACCTTATAAATAACCGTGATACACACACGCTCACACACACACACACACATATATATATATATATATAGAGAGAGAGAGAGACATACATTGTCACGTTCTTATGGAAATATGTAAACAAACATTAATTTTACCCCTGAAATATTCCTCCCTGGGGGCTGGGGCTGTAGAATAAGCTTACTGCATCTCTGCAAATACCGTCTGTTGGCTTTAAATAGTAACCCCTAATGCCTAGTGACTAAACGGTCCTCAACTCGGTTATCAAAGTGGTCTTGTGACCTTTAGCACTCCCCTTTGGGCCTTACTTGGGTAAACGGGTATTCGGAGAGGCCCGATCAGATCAATCGCGGTGTCATATCAAGCCCTTGCACCAAAATGATAGTCTCGAATGTATTCTTCAAATTGATCCAGTGTAAAACAAATACCTAAACGTATGTTATTTTAAAGGTGCAAGTCTGTGACTGAGTGTGAATTGCGTTGAGAGAAATAAGGCTCTACGTTTTGGTTACTGAAGACTGAAAACAGCTGGGACTCGAAATTCCCCTATAGACATGATTATACTGGCAAATGTATACCCGTCTCAACTAAAGTAAATGGGTATCACCGTAGGTTAATTTCGAACAAAAGTTAGATTCGGTGGTGGGTGGCGGAGAAAAGGCCAAGTGAAAAAAAAAAAAAAAAAAAAAAGCAAATGCCAAGTAAAAATGGAAATACAAACTGAAATCTTTCTAAATCAGACAATGAAAAAGCAGGTTTCTCAATATTTACTTTAATGGAGGAATACAGAAAATTCGTTTGGTCACACTATGACATTTCTTCCTTAAAATAGTGATCCATTTTGATTCCATCATCATCATCATCATCTTGTCGCACCATCAGCACGGATATCCCTGACCCTCTCTCGCCACCCCTCCCTATCGTTCATCGCTTCCGGTAGGTCGCCTGGGTTACACCTCGTATCCTCACAGAGCTGCTTTTGCACGGTCATGTGTAGGGGTCCATAGGAGTATATCACTTATGAGCTCGTTCCTACTTTTCCAGCCGTGTCCTGTGTGCCTGGTTCGTCTAACTTGGATAGTTTTCCTGATGGGTGGTAGGTGGCCGTACAGCTGCTGCTTTGTGGGGTTTTGCCACCAGGACTTGTTCATACCAACAAAATATTCACAATCAAATCATATTTATATGATAAAAACAGGATTTGGCATTTAAAAAAGAAAGAGAAAAAGAGAACAAAAATAATAATATTAGTGAAATAAGGATACCGTCAAAATATACACATTATTGTCTTGTCAAACAATCAGTAAACTTTTCATGTCTTTTCCATTATTCAATAAATGTGGGATTTTTCTTTTAGATGTAACTGCATTACATAGATTATCAAACGATATTGTTTTTATATAATACTTTTATAACTGTGAATTTCTACATGGTTAGGGAGCGAGTGCGATCCTCAAGATATTCTGCATTATAGTGCAAAAGGGTTCTAACGGTCCTGCTTTTATTTATTCATCCTTTATCATCGCAGAAAAAAGACCACAGATTCTTACATAAATGATAGAGAAAAAGCCATTACAAAATTTTATCTGCTTGTAATCTCGTTCCAAATATATTGATCAACACGTATCGATCAACTATTATTAATCTAAAGTAACTGCTTTCTTACATAAGCATTTTATTAGTTAATTGATTACCAACTTGGACGGATTCCAGAAACATTCGGGTAACGATACTGATTAATCTTCTTTCATAGCCTCTATCAGTCCAACAAGACTTACTTGCCAGAATCCAACACCTCCCAAGAAACGTGTGGCAGGCTGCAATGGGTTATATGGCACCAGACGGCACATTACATAAATGCTATCATCATAGGAAATTTATTCAGCGAACCAATTCAAAATTCTAGACGAGACTGTTGGCATTTTAGGTTGCACTAATGCTCTTGGAAAAGACATGAAACTATCTATCTATCTATATAGATATCTATATCGTATATATATATATATATATATATATATATATGAGGATCATTAAATAAGTTTCCAGATTTTTTTCATATGGGCACTTTTAACGATAGTACACACATAAAACTTTAGTCCCCTTCGAAGTAATCACCTCCAGCTGCAATTCACTTATTCTACCGTTCCAACAGCTTCTGGAAGGCCCCATGAAAATCCTCTTGTGTGAGCGTGTCAATGACCTTCGTCACAGCCTCTTTCATCTCCTCAATTGTCTCATAACGACAGCCTCTGAGCTTAAGGAATAACCAAAAGTCACAGGGAACAACGTCTGGACTGTAAGGAGGGTGAGGAACTGTCTTGATGCCCATCTTGGTCAAATAGTCTGTGACAAGGATGGAGTTGTAAACTGGTACATTGTCCTGGTGGAAATGCCACTGACCCGATTTGAAGAGTGCTGACCTCTTCCGATGGAATCTCTTCCTGAACTCCCTTAAAACCGCAACATATTAACCCTAACCCTAACCCTTTGGCCAATCAACTCTGGTGTATTGACTTGCTTACTCCTCCCACACCTCTCATCATCCCTCACAGACTTCCTGCCTTCCTTTAATCTCTTATGCCACTCAAAAACTGATGCTCGATTCATGCAAGATGGTCCAAAAGCAGTCTGAAGCATTCCATACGTTTCTGTGGCATTTTTTCCAAGTTAAAAGCAGAATTGTATTGCATATCGTTCTTCTATTGTGTTCTCACGTCCAGATTGCATTTTTGAAATTCACCAGCTGTGACAATCAGGCTTTAGTTGGGTGTATTCCAATTGCTGCTATAGCTGTTCATTTGAACGTGAAATCATAAAATTTGAATTTTCAAGAGTCTACGACAAGTTTAAATGCTCATACGAAAAAAGTCTGGAAACTTATCGTATGCACCTCGTATCTATATTGTATATATATATATATATATATATAACTATAGATACACAATTAGGGTAAGCTGGGCTCTTTGGTATTAGTATAAAAAACCCGCGTAAGAATTGATTACTAGACGATCCCCACCCTTCAGCTTGTGTGTTCTGTATCATTCTATATCGACAATAAAAGATATCCAACATATAGCTGGCCTTGTAAAAAATATGGAACTGATGTCGTACATTTATAAGATAAAATACGTATTATAAAATTAGTTACCATGCCCACAAAATCCTGTAAGCACTGTGTGCTACACACGGAACCACTGGACAGGTGTTTCGACCTTATTACGTCAAATAAGCAAGGTATACCGTGATTTCCTCCACTAGATTTCGAACCAGCGATCATAGAGTGCGGAGCTGAAAGTCTAACACTGAGCTACGAGTACAACTGCGGACAAATTAACTAGCCAACGTAGTTTAATTTATTATATTATTATCCTATTTAAACGAAAATGAAAATCGAAAACACGTATGCAGGCTATATCAAAATATGTGTATCCTTTTTAACAGAAATGGCGTATTAGTTTTCCATTTGATTACCTCAAGTGACCTCAAATGATTTTAAAGATC
This sequence comes from Sepioteuthis lessoniana, assembly GCA_963585895.1. Classification (NCBI taxonomy): domain Eukaryota; kingdom Metazoa; phylum Mollusca; class Cephalopoda; order Myopsida; family Loliginidae; genus Sepioteuthis; species Sepioteuthis lessoniana. Next base: position 12,600,712 of record OY757910.1, read on the forward strand.
AACTTTGCATAATCTATATTTAAGTTAAAGTTCAAATGAGTATCAAGATTAAAAACCAGATGACCATGACGACGCATATACAAACGAACAATGCCCTGTCAGCGGGACTTATAATACGCTAACTGTGGGTAAGCTTCCCACCAACACCAAAAAGAGATGTCCCGTGTATGAAATTAAACAACATCTGAGTGTGAGGCTCCAGTTCTTGATCTCTGGAGAGTGTGATATACCTTTTGCCATTAATCCCGGGTTCACTAAGAGTGATATCACCTATTTTGGTCCCATCTATGGGACAAATAAATTTGTTTAAACATTATTCGTATTTGATTGAACCGTGTACAAAAAATCTCTCTTATGAAAGCACGACACAAAAAAATATTGTTATGAATGTACAAGGAATGCAATTCCCTAACCTCTAGAAATGAAATAACTCTAGACGGGTTAACATGCTCTAAAAATATATCAACAAATAAACTTTGTCATAATTGGATACATGTTTTAGATTGGATCTGAACGATTTATTTGGTCAATTTACGATTTACTTGGAAATAAGAGAAGAAAGTTAGATCGAACTTTTTTTTTAGTTATAAAATTCATTTTTCTTTCATTTTCTTCATTTCAAATCACTTAAAACAGTTTTTTTTTCTTTCATTTTATTTTATTCTATTTTCTTCTTTTTTTTTTTTTTTTTTTTTTTTTTTTTTGACTTTTCAAATTTCAATCATCTTTCGACGTTTTAGAGGCTTTAAGAATATTTTTTAATTCGTTTATCTTTTTTTAAGCCATTAGACACTTATCTAGCATCTTCGAACGTGCTGAACACAATTTCAACATTTTTATTCGTTCATTAAGACATTTTTTGAACGTCTCTATGAGCTTGATATTATTTGTTTATTCATTTTGTTTGAGTACGGAAATATTTAACAGAATTTTTAAAAAAGTAAATAAATGTCTTAATCACGTTTAATTCCTTAGGGCATCCAGTGGAGCGGTCTTATGTCCCTTGAAAGACGAAAGCTGATTAGCTTTTGACTTGCATTCAGTAAGTTTTTAATGAATTTTAGTGGAATAATAATAATTAGAATAATAATAATAATATTTTGGAATATTGGAAGCTGACACCATCAAACAAGTCGAAATGAACGAAAAAAATTTAAAAAGAGTATCTCAGAAGAACCAGAAAATTAAAACTCTATCGCAGGAACTTTGTCAAAAGAATAAATACCTGGGCTGTCCTCCTCGTAAGATACTCAGGACCATTCTTAAAGTGGACAAAAGAACTCAAAAATGGACCAGAGAACAAGAAAACTAATGACCATACATAAGGCCTTGCATCTCAGGGATGACGTCGACGGACAATATGTGTCAATGAAATAAGGAGAAAGAGGACTTACAAGCTTTGAAGACAGCCTTGACACATCGATACAACGACTTAAAAACTACATAGAAAAACGAAGAGGAAGACTGATTACAGCCACCAGAAGCAATACTGACGACACGAGGATCAGCAGAATGATAATAACTAGAAAACAAAAATGGGAATAAAAATATTATGGACGTTTTAAGCGACTAAAAAGTAACATCTCTCACGAGAAAATGTGGATGCTGCTAAGAAAGGAAAACCTTAAGAGAGAAACTAAATATCTTCTAATGGTATATGCACAATCCAGAAAAATGAAATGCACAAACTCCTCTGGGATTTCGAGATACAAACGCATCATCTAATCTCGGCCAGTCGACCAGACCTTATAATAATCAACAAAAATGTGAGAACTTGCAGAATTGAGGACTTTGCTGTCTGTGCGGACCTCAGGGTAAAATTGAAAGAAAGCGAAACGAGGGATAAGTACCTCGACCTTGCCTGGGAGTTGAAAAAACTATGGGATATGAAAGTGATGGGTATACCAGTTGTAATTGGTGCTCTTGGTACAGTCACCAAAGGATTGGTACAAGGATTGGAGGACTTGGAAATAACAGGACGGGTGGAGACTGTACAAACTGCAGCAATATTGAGATCGGCTAGAATACTGAGAAGAGTCCTGAAGCCTTGAGAAGACTTCCTGTCCCTCAAACTCCTGTGAAATACTGTCAGCTAACGCTGTGAAAAACTCTCAAGAGATATAATAATAATAATAATAATCGAGAAAAGAGATTGGGAGGTTTGGATATCTGTGGAAGGGTTGAAACGGTGAAGACGATTGCAGTACTGACATCGACAAGAATATTAGGGAGTGTCCTTGAGAACTGAGGAGACTTGCTGTCACTTGGATGGCAGCGATTGTCACTTGCACGTACAGATATGAAAATTTAAAAACTTGATATCGGGTTGTCTTTTAATTGGAATCATTTTGAGATGAGGCTTCTTAATCTGAGAATTGATTTTTTATTTATTGCGGATTTTTTGTCCTCATCTTGGTAGTTCTTTTGCGTGTGTGTGTGTGTGTGTGTGTGTTGTTTCTTCTTCACTACGTTTCGGCCAAATTTCACTTCTGGCCTTCTTCAGGTGATTTAACCCCGACCTCGGATAGGAATGCTGAGTCATTTAACTGTATCCCCAGTAATTACTGCCGTGGCGCAGCGGATGGAGGCGTTGAGTCTCTACGGTTCCAGGTGAGTATTGTCAGAAGATAGCGGTTTCAATTCCTACCCAAGCCGGCCAGAGGTTTCCTTGGTTAAAAACGTGGTGCGATAGACAACAACTATGGAAGGCAGTAATTACTGGGGATACGGTTACAAGACTCAGCATTCCTATCCGAGGTCGCGGTTAAATCACCTGAAGAAGACCAGATGTGAAATTTGTCCGAAACGTAGTGAAGAAGAAACAACACACACAAAAAAAACCTACCAAGATGAGGACAAAAAGTCCGCAATAAATAAAAAAATTAATTCTCTTGATATCGAGATGGTATTATATAGCAGAGGAGTGTGGAATGCCCTGTTTTCATTGGCTGTTTATTAAAAGACAGATGTCTTTAAGAACGGCCGAGGTCCGGCCTTATTGCGTTTTTTTCTTTGCTTTGGTAGAGGCATGAACGTAGCACGTCACGATCACGGAGGCGGCTTGGCTCTTCCAGAGTCATGCCGGAGTTGCTGTCGGAGCCGATATGATGCAGAAATAACCCGAAATCGGCAATGAAGACAGTGCATCACTGAAGACCTCCCTGATGCATCTAAGATGTATGATCGAAAGTGTATTTTGCCATTGCAGCGGAATATATAGTGAAAACAAAAGAAAACAAAAAGCTCTACAAATTCCTGATTCTTGCCAGAGAACTGAAAAACCTGTGAAACATGATGGTGGTAGTGATACCAATTATAACTGGAGCACCTTGAACGGTCCCAGAAGTCTTAAAAAGAGACTGGGAGAATTAGAGGTCAGAGGAAGAATCAAGACTATCTAGATTACAGCACTGTTAAGTAGCTTTAGCTAAAATAGTTAAATAGCCCAGTCGAATGGGTCAGGAGAATACACTGACTGCCTCTCTGCAGAGGGATATGGCACCACCACCCAAGCAAGTGTTCTTGGTATGATATAAAACAATCTGCGAGCTTCAAACCCTGGAGCTTTAAGGAATGTGTGTAATATAATGGCCGAGGGATTTCGGTTCATGCCGTTTAGTTAGGCTGAGAACCTTTCGGCTCAGCACATGGGTTAGTTAGGCGCAAACTTGATGCAGGAGTTAACGCGTGTGCGCGCAGAGCGGTCGTGTCACTCAGAGATGTCACAATAGCCCGAGATGAGGAACAGGGTGACGGAATACGAATGACGTCACGCACCGGAAGCGCGCGGAGGATTTGGGGGATTTCGAAGAAAAGTTAGAGAGTTGAAACTAGACGCCGGACGAGGAGGTTCGACTTTTGGGGCTCGTTGAGGAGAGACGAATTTGCGCGCCATAGGTGCCGCACGAGATAGGGGCCAGATGAAGAAGTCAGAATAAAAAGATTGTGTCTCTCCTCCTTATGTCGAAACCTTTAATTCTAAAGTAATAAAAAAAAAAGGTTTCGTACCTGAACAAAGAAGTCGTTACGTGTTTTCGAATTTCGAGATTCATATGTTCTCAATGTATATATGTTACCAACATTCGATGTCCATTTCGCACATGGCCGTATCTGGCTATGGTACATATGGAATACCCTTTCATTGCCATTACCATTGCTACCAACTCCACTCTGGCTTGGAGTGCTAGCATCTGATAGTGTCCTCTGTATGGGTTAATTAGAACTGTTTGACATTTGAACTGTGTACAAATTACATATGATAAATCGAATTAATAGAAATAGAACTGCTTGACCCTTTAACTATCTATAAACAAATGACTAGTGCTTAATTGTATTGTTAGTGATACATAGCCATACTTGGATCAATTTAACTGTGTACTAACGAATGAGTAATGTTGAATAGAATTTTTAGTGTTGATTAACAATACTAGAAACTTTTTAACTGTATGCCTTGATTAAATTGTTAGGGTTACATAGCGATGCTTGACATCATTTAACTAAGATCATATTTTCTCCCACAATTTCCTACCTTAAAGAGATCAACTCCATATTTATTTCGAACACACAAGAAATAGTCCGTGGTTTGTGCCTGCATTTAACAAAGAATTTTGAAATAGTTTCGTAGAGGTTTCCAAATTGTTGAGCAAATTTTCCACCACCTGCCAGCAAACTGCATAAAGTGTTTGACGTGAACGTTGGCAGGTTGAGTTGCAGTTGTCTGCTTGGGGTTACAGGCGGTAAAGGTAGATTGAATGAAAATTAAGGCGGTAAGAGTTTGCCACGTTGTTGCGGTAGTGAAATAAAGTACCAACTAAGGAAAGAGTGCCCAGTTGAGTGTGCTGTTTGTAAAGCTAGTACAGAGTTGGTGGTAGGAAGGATGTAGAGATGTCAATTTGTTCGGCGGCACTGGGTGGGTGCACTTTTGAGAAGGGATGTCGTGATCGCAAAACCAGTTTTCTGCAAGAAGTCTTTACGCCTTTTCGGTGGGTGTATTTCGGGTATGACTGCAACTTTTATGCTATCGTACCCGCCTTAATAGAAATTTACTCTCTAATTGCCAAGATAAAATTCGTTTGTACCGCCAGCAAAACGAGGTTTTTTCGAAACTTAGGTAGCGACCTTTACCTATTTAATTTGGGGCTGAAAACCTGCTTTTGGGTAAGCAGCGAGCATTGTTTTACTATTTGATTAATATAGTGTCTTTTTAAAAGTTTATCAAAATATATGACTTGTTTTTATACACACACACACACACACACACACACACACATATATATATACTGCCCTAACTAATATATATACACTACCCAAAATATATATATATATATATATATATATATGTAGATATATACAATATTTCAACTACAAAATAAAATAAAACATAGTAAAAACTCATGGCTATATATCTTATGAGCTCGATCTTCAGTTAACAATCGAACAATTACATTGGAATTTGGTGGCTAACGTTGATTTTTATGTTGTTTTATTTTATAGCTGAAATATTGTGATATTGCTATGCATTCTTGTGCATAGAGCACTGTATTATATAGAAGTAGAACATTTTAGCCCTATATATATATATATATATACAGCGTAGAAATGTAAATAAACACCCGAATAGATATCACCAAATTCTTGAAATATGAAGCGTTATAAAAAATATTTGATTAGGGTTGCACCCCTTACACATACACACACACACATACGCACACATGCATTTATATATATATATATACTGAGAGAAAGAGAGAGAGAAAGAGAGAGGAAGGGGGATGTTCAGGAGGGATGGGTTAAGTAGCCAATGATTCTTTTTACCCAGAGGCCGAAATCACAGTCGGCCTGACCCTGCCATAATGGTGTCTTCGAGTCGTTAGAATCAAACTGGAGAGTATTTCTAACCATAAACGTCAAAAACAAAACGGCAATGAGATTACAACTGAGTTTCAAACTGAGGCTGGGATGACTAGCTGAGGGGTGGGGGATTAGATGAAAGAAACAGAAAAGATCGACCGCCAAAGAAACATTTCTCCGGAGACTACTCCTGTAGAAGCTGCGCTCTAAACTGACCTTGCTTGTCTGCCGTGTCGCCTTGGCGTTCGACCAGAAATATTGGTGGCCTGGTATTATTTGACAGCTTTTATATGTCGAAGAGGAAGCCCCAGGTTACGAACCGAAAGTTGAATGTTACTACTGTTTTTGACAGAATACAATTTCCCGTTGTTACTTGCAATGTAGACCTCTTTTCAGACAAAACCCTATTGTTCACCATGTTTATCAACCTCCGCACATAGAGGCACACACAGAAAAACATTTGCACATGCATACATACATACATACATATTCGTATAATTTTTCTTGTAGAAGTCATGAACCTATGTTCTATTTTCCTAGTAAGTGTATTGACCATTTCATTGGATATGATTATCAAAGTTAGTTTTCTTCTTCCTATCCTCGGATTACCATTTACTTGTATAGTACTGACTATAGATAAATAAATCTAAATACAGTGGAACAGAGTTCACTTAAAAACGACCTTCAGTGGCTCATAAGCTTGATGTCAAATCGTATCCTATTTATAGAAAGCATGCTATAAAGACCACTTTAGATCAAGGTATATAGAAATAATTCAAAGCGTTCGTGGTGTCGTGGTTACTGTTGTTGGATGTAGATTACGGTGACCTGAGTTCAAATTCGGTACAAGACTGTTTGTATTTCACATAGCGCTAATACCCTTGAGCAATATATGAATCCTACTATTTTCCCTCCAGCTAGGGAAAAATAGTTGGTCAGACTGAGCTCTTTAACCTTGGTATAAGAACCGGTCTAGGAGAAGGAAAAACCTGTTAAATTCCTCTTGAAATTGACTGTGTTGTATACAGTTCATTCGGTGAGTTGGTAAATATATATATATATATATATATATGTGTGTGTGTGTGTGTGTGTGTGTGTGTGTGTGTGTGTGTGTGTGTGTGTGTGTGTGACTGGTAAAATGAAATTGGGTGATATATCTATTTATTTATTTGATATGACGTTTTGTTCATTTACGAACACTAAATAACGATTTGAAAAAAAAATTAAATAAATAGATACTGGAAAAACAGTCTATACAGCTCCAATATCTTTTCAATCTCTAATCAGATTAAAACAATGAACGAAGGAAACGCTAAATACAACGGTCATTCAAAGAAAATAAGATTTTTTTTTAAAAAGAAAGCAAAATATACTTTTTTCGGAATTTTTTTATTCAAATACGAATTCTCCAATGTTTGGAATTGGTTCATAGAAAAATAATTTCAATCTCGGTAAAATTATTTGTTTTGTGGCTATTCAAAATGGCAGCAAATCAGAGCTCACTTGGCTTGAACAGAGGCCTTTTATCACATGTTTAGTGGCTGAAAAGAGCAAACAATGTGCAATTTCTGAAGAATGTGGGATTTGTACAGAGAAGCAGGTTTTAGTCAAAAACCTTTTTACAGATGGGCTAAACACAGGTTTACCACTACAGTCAATGTAGTGGAAACACCCTGACTCTCCGGCAAAGAAAAGTTCCTGGCTCAGCAATCAATTAAGAAAATAATATTGACTGTGTTCCGGGACATGAAAATAGACATTATTTATGATATGCTTGAAAAAATACGTAACAGTCAAGAGAGTTTCCTATTGCCAAATTCTTTGGCAAAATTCACCTTATCTAGTGAATGACCTTGTACAATGATAAATGCATCACATTTTTTGTGTTTACAAGTCATATATTTTAACTGCTGTCAGACGTTTTATATTCACACACACACACACACACACACGCATATATATATATATATATGCTTATATCATTTCTATTGTTTCGTCATTTTATGCGAACTGCTTAATAATTGAAAAAATTGATAATAAAACGAAACAGAAAACTCTAGATGTTGCCTGGATTGACTAAAAAGGCATACGATATGGTCTCCCAAAGCTGGATCAAAATGTATAAAATACCCGACGAAGTTAAAGTTTACGGAGAAGAACCTGGATACCTGAAGAGTGGAATTGACAGAAGGAAAAAGCTCAGCAGAGGTAAAGATCAAGAGGGGTATATTCCAGGGAGAGGCATTTTCACCATTACTATTTGTAATAGTGATGATGCCACTCAATCACATTCTTAGAAAAATATACAGCCAGATACAAACTCAGTAAATCACAAGAAAAGATCAACCACTTGATGGACATGGATGACATCAAACTTTTTGCCAAAACTGAAAAAGAATTGGAAACCCTAATACAAACAGTGAGAATATACAGTCAATATATAGGAATGGAATTTGGCATAGAAAAATGCTTGTAATAAAAGTGGGAAACGATACATGTGTGAAATAATCGTACTACCAAATCAAGAAAAAATCAGAACGCTCGGAGAAAAAAAAAACTTACAAGTACTTTGGAATATTGTAAGCTGACCCCATTAAACAAGTGGAAATGAAAGAAAAAATTCAAAAAGAGAACGAAAAAGCTTCTCAAGACAACACTGTATAGCAGGAACCTTTTCTAAGGGATAAATCCCAGGACTGTTCCTCTCGTAAGATACTCGGGACCATTCATAAAGTGGACTAGATAATACCGTAAACAAATGGAGCAGAGAACAAGAAAACTAATACCATGCATAAAGCCTTGCAAACCCAGAGATTATGTCGACAGACTATATGTGTCAAGAAAAGAAGGAGGAAGAGGACTTGCTAGTATTGAAGACAACGTTGACGCGTCGATACAACGATTCGAAGATTACATAGAAAAGCGCAGAAGAAGACTGATCACAGCCACAAGAAACAATACTGACAACACGAGGATCAGTAAACCGGAAATAACCATTAAGCAAAAATGGGAAGAAAAACAACTCACTGGACGTTTTCTGCAAATACCAAGTGACATCTCTCACGAGAAAACATTGACATGGCTAAGAAAGGGAAACCTTAAGAGAGAAACTAAATCTCTTCTAATAGCAGCACAAAACAATCCTATAAGGACCAAACATATCAAAGAAAAAATAGATAAGACGCAACAAAATAGCAAATGTAGGTTATGTGGTGATAGAGACGAAACCATCAATCACATAATAACCGATTGCAGCAAATTAGCTCAGAAAGAGCATAAGACTAGACACGACTGTGTGGGCAAGATGATCGACTTGGAACTGTGCAAAAAATTTAAATTTGACCATGCGAAAAAATATATATCCACAACTCAGATTCTGTCCTGGAGAATGAGACGCTCAAATATCTCTGGGATTTTGAGATACAAACGTATCACCTAATTTCTGCCAGACGACCAGACCTTATAATAATCAACAAAAAAGAGTACTTGAAGAATTGTGGACTTTGCTGTCCCAACTGACGACAGAATAAAGTTGAAAGAAAGTGAAAAAAAAAGGGTAAGTACTTGGATGTTGCTGGGAAATTGAAAAAACTGTGTAACATGAAAGCGACGGTTATAATTGTTTGGTACAATCACAAAAGGATTCGTAAAAGGACTAGAGGACTTAGTAATAAAAGGTCGAGAGGAGACAATCCAAACGAAAGCATTGCTGAGATCGGCCAGAATACGGAGAAAAGTCCTGGAAACTTGCGGAGACTTGATGTCACCTAGACTCGAATGAAAGAATATCACCAAACACTGAGGTGAAAAACTCTCAAGGACTAAAAATAATAATAATAAATGGTATTTGTACAAACCAGAATCTGTTCTTGAAAATGAGACCTATAAAATACAAATGGATCATGAAATCCCGTCAAGAAGATCCACTAACGTAAGAAAGAGACTAGGGGCACTGGATATTTGAGGAAGAATCGATAAAATCCAGACCATAGCTGTGCTAAAATCCGCCTAGATACTGGATACCTGAGATGATTAGTAATCATTCAGATTACTTTAAAAAAACATCAGTTAGAGCTGGAGCGAAAACTCTCAAGGTTGTTTATTATTAGTATTATTTGGAAGGTGCCCATGGTGTAATGGTTATCGTCGTAGGAAATGGACACGGCGACACGAGTTCAAATCCTGGACGAGACTGATTGCATTTCACATTGTACTAATACCCTTGGGAAAGGTATGAATCCAATTATTCTCCCTCCAGCTATGGGTAAATAGTAGGGCAGACTAGGTTCTTCAGCCTTGGTGAGGCAACTAGTCTAGGAGAAGGAAAACTCTGAATTCAAACTCCGCTTAAAAATTGACCTTGTGTCATATCCTGCTCGAACGGAGGGGTTGGTAAATAAGATTATTATTATTATTATTATTATTATTATTATTATTATTATTATTATATGACAGTTGTTCTTGAACATCTAAATTTCAATATAATTATTCAATTGGTTACTTCATGTTCAATTCAATTGAATAATTAGATTGGACGTGAAGCTATCCTGTCGTAGACATCTCGACATTGTTTAGATAGATAGATAGATAGATAGATTGTGTATGTACATCCTTGTCCATACTCGTCATACCAAGCTGCACGTGACTTCATATTTTCTTAGCTGATAATTCATTTCAAATCAATTTTTAATGAAATTTTGAGCACTGAAATGTATGACTGTACAGCTTTTTATCAAATGAAAATATGTATTTCAGAGGTGCTCCAATTGGTGGAAAACTCGCTAGAATAACTGTAGTGTATGGCAAGGCGTATGACAGCATCGGGTAAAATTAACGTTTCGTTCACTGTTTACTTCAGTCTTGTTCAGTACAGATTCAGTTGTGATACTTTTTTTAGACACATTCTTCTGTATGGATCTGTAAAAGAAGTCATTGTCCGAGTCATATGATCAATATATGATATATGTTAATACGGACAAACTAAATTATACGATTGTATTCATAGCATCATACAAGCTAAACATAACTCTGCTTATAGGTTGATTTATAAAAGACTAGAGTCAATTTCCAGAGTCAAGCGACGAACTGGTGAAACATTCGATGATCTGGGGAATTTCAAAAAATAGGCCAAATCATTTTCTCACTTTAGTTCCTTCCTTTTCACCCGCCTCTCCCCCCTCTCTCTCTCTCTCAGCTTTTCATTTTCTTTTCAACCTTCTCTCTCTCTCTCCACCCAACCACCTTTTTCTTACGCATTGTCGAAGATAAAGATTATTTGATGTTCTCAAATGATAGGTTAGCTTGCATAAATCTACAAATCATCGGGTTAACTGCCTAATGTTTACTCTGCTTATTTTATCGCTGGGTATCTTGAGTATATATATATATATATATATATATATATATATATATATATATATATATTGTTAAACGGGATAGCAGTGGTAGGGCGGAAGACGTGCGAGAGGTTCCAAAAAGTAGCGAGACTAGAATTGTATTTTTGAGAAATTAACACAAAAATATGTCATGGTATAAACTCTCCCACCTATAGATAGCAGAAGGTACTGCTCTTAGGCAGAAGACAATATTCCCACAGACAGCCTTGACAGCCTGACCGAAACAGTTTTGCTGGTAACCCTTTTATTTGTATATGTTTTATCCCTGTTCTTGGTTAATATATTTGTTTAACTCAATTCCTTTCTTGTGTATTTATTTCTAACCCCTAACAAGACAAAACAAAATGAAACGTTAATTTTTTCGAAAAAGTCACTTGCCTAGTCGGTCGGGGCTGTAGAATACTCCGACTGCATCTCTGCAAAGGAGTAAGACTTTCCCAATGAGTGTCCAAGATATGACACTAAACAATCTGATGGTGAGGTTCCAATAATGCTTTAGCTTTAGGAATGCCGAGTATTCCTTCATTGCCATCACTCCCAGGTCCACACTAGCCTGGAATGGTAGCACCTGATAGGGTTCTATCTATGGGTCAAATAAAACTAAACTGTATCCTTATATTAAACAGAATTGCTTGAAATAGAACTGTTGTGACTTTTAAACTGCGTACTTATGTTAAACTGAATTGTTTCAAATGGAACCGCTTTTGTATGCTAAACTGAATAGTTTGAAATAGAACAATCTTTGACATAAAAATTATACTTGCGATAAACTGAATTGTTTAAGATAGAACTGTTCTGATATTTTACTGTGTGTAAATAAAAACTATACTTATACTAAACTAAATTGTTTGAAATTGAACTGTTTATATAATTAAAATAAATCTGGCATTAAATAACCTACAATAGTTGATGTGCCATAAAACCAAACCAATCCCCATATATCCAGAGTGTTTTCTGTTTAGATTAGTTTGGTTCTGGTTTATGGCATATCAACCCTTGTAAATTATTTAATGCCAAATCCTGCTTATATATATATATATATATTGTCATCCACAGACAGACTTGTTTCATTCTATCAGAACCCTTCCGTGTGGCAAGACAGGCTAGATTCCTGAAGCTGGGATCGAAACCTGGGTGACTGAAACGCCAATCCAAGACTACCACTCAGCCACAAGAAAACCAGCGCAAGCGGAAGAAATTTAAACACTTATGTATCACATTTGTTTTTGTTTACATATATCCGCTTAGCGGCTACCGAGAGCTCAGTTCATTTGAAGAGCCTCGTTTTACGCTAGTGGCAACCATTACTTCCCTCGCTAGAGAGCTCAACCCCACAGGGGTAGGGGAGTATATATATTATCATCCACAGACAGAACTGTTTCGTTCTATCAGAATTCTTGTTAGTGGATAATTGGTTGATAAAATCATTTTAAAACTAGGTAGAGCTTATTTGTTTGCTCAATTAAATGGTTTCAAGTATTGTTATCCAACAGTAATGATTGTATTTAATATTACTCATTTGTTTGCACACAGTTAAATGGTTTCCAGTATTACTATTTAACATTAGAAATTCTACCAATCAAGTATCCATCTCTGATACGAATAACTGACACATAGTTTTATAGTTTCAAATCCCTAATAATAGTAAACCATAGCAAAAGAAAAAAAACAATTCTATTGAACCTACAGATGGGACTCTAACAGTTACTACTACTCCGGATCAGAGTGAACCTGGGAGTATCAGTAAGAATTCAATTACACATCAGTCATTTATTTACACACAGCTGTCAAAAATGTTCTATTTCAAACAATTTAGTTTAGCCTATGTACACAGTTTCGTTCTATTTGACTCATAGATAGGACTCTATCAGGTGCTACCACTCCGGGCCAGAGTAGACCTGAGAGAGATGGCAATAAAGGAGTACCTGATATTTGTCGCTGCCTCCCACCAGACAGGACTTGACACAAGGTCAAAAGGCCGAAGGCCGATTAAAGTGGGGATAAAGGGGAGGGGAAGATCGGGAACGAGTCGAGACTCGAACCCTGCTAGTCATTGACCCACTAATTGCAATGTGGGTCTAATGAGTCAGGCAGTATCACGGACCTAATTCTAGATCCGGGCACGTATGCCTGAATATAGCTTGAACTAAACCGTGAGGTCTAGTGCTATACAAACGGTGCATAGGGGACAAAAAAGCAGCTCGCCCACCCGAAGGTGGCCCAACCGAAGTTGGGGGTCTTTCTGCCTCGAATCTGCCTTTGGTTTCCATACCCCATCCGACACGAATGCCAGACGGCCCAGCCAAAAGGCCGGGGGAGTACCTACGCTCCTTAAAGCTCCGACATCAGACTGTTTAGTGTCATATACAGGACATTCGTTAGGACGGTCTTACCCATCTGCAGTCGGTGTATTCTACAATCCCAGCCGACTGGGCCAAATAAACTTATTGAACCCTCATTGTATGTGTGTGCATGCGTGTGTCGATGTCTGTGGGTTAGGTATATGCAAAGCTGACCAGCATCGTCTTTAAAAAAAACAGAGTTTCAATATACAGTACAAAACTCTTTCTAATTGAAAAAAACCCTTAGAAACTTTGCACACACACACACACACACACACACACACACACACACACACACACATATATATATATATATATATATAAAGAGAGAGAGAAAATGTATATAACTGTTCATATATATATATATATATATATATATATATATATATATATATATATATATATATACAATTGATTTGTATTTACGTATACATTATATCTATGTGCATATATTAATAGATGTCTGTTGCTTAATTCTTCTTGCATTAGTTTTGAAGCTACCTGTGAAGCTTTTCATGCAGTTTCGACATATAATCTTATAAACAAGCTATTATAATTACCCTCGCAATTAACTCGGAAATAGTTTCTGGTCAGCTCACTGATGAATCGGAATTGTTGAACCTGATAAACTACAACTTTACAAATATTACGTTTCTCCTCGAGCAAAAAATTTGAAAATTGTTTATTTTTATTTTATTTATTTCATTTGGGGGGGGGCTTCTATTTTTTGATAAAAGCAACCCCAGCTGATTCATTAACTCATATATTAGTTAATATTTTTCTTCGTATCGTGCTGACTGTTTCGTGTTTTTGGTTTTTTGTTTTGTTTTGTTTTGTTTTTTTCTTTTTTTTTTTTTTTTTTCATCTATTGTACGTAGATTAAGTCAGAACAAATTTATCGAAATTGAAGAAAACATTTCTGGCTAAATTCGGTTTTAAAATTCATTAAAATTTTCGTATTTATCCAAATATAAATCGATTCTTGTTTTATAATCACGAAATCATTAATTCATAGAAATATTTTAAGTCAATATTCGTTCCAAATTCTTCATTTTCCTGGGTCAGTTTCTTAACAAACAGTTTCTCATCTTTGCATTTATATTTCTTTTTCATCAATGATGGATTGATTGATTGATATTGACGGCAAGTCATCCTGTTAAGGACTATTCTATGCTTAGAAGTTAGGGAATTGCATACATTGAATTAACGATATCCATATAAAGACTGTTTTTTTCATTAACGCTTGCCTTAATTACTGATCAATGGCAAATCATTTCTTTCTTTTTTAATGTATTTATACAGAATAGTAACTTTTAATGCTTTTCAACAATAAAATCATTAATGGTATATTTACATGATACATGTAATAAACCTATCCAATCAATAAAACTTGCTCTAATTCCTGACCATCGAAGAAGCCTTTCCTCAAGGTTTTCAACGTATCATTGCAATGAAGTCATTTAATGCTTTTCTACAGTAAAATCATTAATGGTATATTTACATGATACATAGAATAAACCTATCCAATCAGTAAAACTTGCTGTAATTCCTGACCAACGTATCATTGCAATAAAGTCATTTAATGCTTTTCTACACTAAAATTGTTTGGGTTGTATTTACAGGGCATATGAAATAAACCTATTTAGTCAAAAAAGCTTTCAGTAATTTCTAACAATTGAAGATACTGGTCCTTCCGCCTTTCAACGCATTTTTACAATAAAATCATTTGATTCTTTTTTATAGTATTTTTTTTGTTATGTATTCATATAATGTATATAAGAATATAATACGATCAGTAAGACTTGCTTTAATTTCTGATCTTGAAAGTTATTCAAACAAATTTTAGGTGATTTAAAAAAAGTCAGGTCTAAATGATCAATTTTTTCCCCATTGTTAAAAATATTTTCCTGATAATTAAACAAAATACTGCCTGTGGGTCAAATCTGATAAGCATTTTATCATGGCCATAGAACAAAATAATGAAATTATGATTAAAATGACTTGTTTCAATCGTCTTGTGATCATTGCTTCGTTTTTATTTGGTATTGACCCGCATGATTCAAAATACACACACACACACACACACACACACACGCACAAACACACACACACACACACATATATATATATGTATATATATATATATATAAATCGACCCGCATCGAAAAATGTTTGCTGATTCCTAATCTATGTCATCGAAAGGAGAGATAAAAGGTCTGAACTGATATCGATAGAGAGACTGTCTGTAGTAAGGCAAATTTGATTAGTTTTTATCAAAGAGAAACAGCGATTTCCAACTAGGCCTTTGAATACGCCGACTGCACCCTCAAGAGAGAGGTACGAACCCCAGGAAAAGGGTGTTCCTGGGTATAATATTAAAATGTATCTGATGCTCTACAGCTCTGTGGGGTACTACTTCTTTGTTATTACTCCAAGATTCCTTCCCATCCGGATAGGTAGTACCCGTCAAGACTCCCATCTATGGGTGCAATAAATCTATCTAAAAATTATTTGCATAGAGACACGTGAAACTTTATATCTGTGTGTAAACGTGTGATTACTACTATCAAAGAGAATTATCATTATTAGGTAGGAATAGTTTGGTTTGGTTTTGCTTGGTTTTATGGCATACCAACCATTGTAGGTTATTTAATGCCAAATGTTTTTATACACATATAATAGATATAAGATCATTTCTTAATGAGCCTGGGCTCTGTTTTTACACACAGTTAGATAGTATCACTTATTTCTATCTTATAATGATAAATAGTTAAATGTAAAAACAGTTCTATTTCAAGCAATTCAGTTTAGCATAAGTACAGTTTAAATGTCAAAATGTTCTAATTGACCCGTAGATAGAACTCAGTCAAATGCTACCACTCCGGGCAAGAGTTAACTTGGGATCGATGGCAATAAATGGGTACTCTACGTTCCCCAAAGTTCCAGCATTACTGAAGCCTCACTATCTCATTGCTTAGTGTCATATCCAGGACACTCGTTGGGGGAGTTTTACCCCTTTGAAGAGATGCAGTCAGTGTATTCTGCATCCCAGCTGACAAGGCCAATGTATGAAAACTTGAAACCATTTCGTTGAATGCAAACCACTTATATAAAAAATACTTACTTGAAGCAATAATTCTTTACTCGGGATTATGATTATTTGCTACTTGAAACTACATAACTGTTTGCAAATTATTGGCGTTTGTTAGGAATACTTGAATCCATATAACTGTGAGTAAACGTATAATTATCATCAAATAAAATTATTAATCACTTCAGTCGGCTGGGGCTGTAGAATACACCGACTGCATCTCTGGAGAGGGGTAAGACACCCAACGAGTGTCCCGGATATGATTTTAAACATCTGATGCCAAGGCTCCAGCCTACAAGATTTCGGGACTGTGGAGTACCCCTTCATTGCGATTGATCCACTCTGAGACGGACTGCTAGTACCTGATATGGTCCTATCTGTGGTTCAAATAGAAAAAAACCATTCGTACAGAGTGACAAAAAAAACAGAACCCATAAACTTTTTTATAAAATAAAAAAAGCAAAATCATTCTAATTTTGTTCACTCGAATTTCTGGAGATGTTGGTGAATACTATGGTCCCAATTTTTCATGCACAGAATCTACTTCATATCCTGAAAAAAAGAAAAGGATAGAATTAAATCTATGAATTTCAGTCCAAAAAATATAGGTTCTTTTTTGGGGGGTGGGGGGTCACCCTGTACAATCAAACGACTGACGTTAAATTGTGTCTGTTATATCGCAATATAGGAAACCATTTAACTGGGAATAAAAAAGAGCTCAGGTTCGTTTAAGAATGTTATCTACAAAATATTTGATATATATGTATAAAGAGGATTTTGCTTTAAACAACCCACAATGGTTGATATGCCATAAAACCAAACCATATAAGATTATATCTATCTAATATACATATATAAACAGTATTTGGCATTAAATAACCTGTAATGGTTGATATGCCTACCAAATCAAATCATCTATATCTAGTATACATGCATAAAAAGGATTTGGCATTGAATAACCTTCTATGGTTGATATGCCATAAAACTCGACCCAACCAAACCAAACCTAACTAATAAGTTGGTAGGTTGATACGCAGTTATTTGCTGAATTTTGATCTGACATTTAAAATATTGGATCTATATTCATTAATTAAAAGCGTGCATTGACATGAGCTCTCTCTCTCGATATATATATATATATATATATATATATATATATATATATATATATAGAGAGAGAGAGAGAGAGAGAGAGAGAGAGAGAGAGAGAGAGGGAGTGAATGAGAAAGAGTTTTGTTTTCTTCAATAAATTGTGTATTTATATTACTGGTTGTTGGTTTCTTTGTTTAATAATATATCAACCTTCGTTGGTTATTTAATGTCAAAGCCACCTGGTAGAAGAACAGCAGGAATAGTATTTAATTCATAGCTGGGGAGATAAGGGGGTTCATGCCTTTCCTAATATATTGAATAGAGATACTATCACTGTGGTAAACGCCATTTGTTAGTACATATAATACACATTGCATGCTGATCATGTGTATTAATTATTCAACCTGATGTTGGCCGTTTTGATGTTAGCATTTATACATACATTTATGTATAAATGTGTATGTGTGTGTATGAGCGAAAAATGACATAAAGGTCTATATAAATATGAATGTATATCTTTATGTATACATTCATGCATCAAACCAACTATTAAAGAAGACGTTATTGCCTCCTATAATCTGTTTATGGCTAAATGCATTGCCATCATCAGGTCGAAGAGATTATTCATGAGAATGAAACGCTTCGTCAGAAGCACCTCGTCAATATGTTGGCGAAGAAACCAAAATGATATTACTGCAGCGAAATTAATTGTAATGATTATAATAATTAAACGACATCATCTGATAATTACATACGAACGAAAATAGGAAAAAAAAAACACGTAGATGAGTTAAAGCTCTCTCATTTGTGCTTCCTAATTATCTTAGAATTTAACGCATACTCATATAAAATGAGATGTAAATGCGTGTGCAATTGTATTCATACAGGAAGTACTAGAAACGTTTAATTTTTAATAGCAAATATGGCTTCTACTTCAAAAGGAAATCAAACGAATTCACAATGAAATACGAGGTGTGGTCTAAAGGTATCGCGACGAAATCTTTACTTATTCAAATACTAAGATTTTTTAGATTAAAACCTATATGAAGATATTTTCACAGCTGAACAGCTAATACAGGGTGTCTCAAAATAGATGTAACCCTTTGATATGATAATGATTTATTACTGACACAAGCATAATGGTGGTCATTTGGAATACGCGCAATAAAAAAAATTAAAATCAATGTTTCTTTTATTGGTATTAAATCAGCTTCCAGGGCATGCAATCTTTTTTTTTCTTAGTTTCTTGTTTCTGTAATAAATCCTTATAATATTGATGGGTTGCATCTATTTTGTGACAGTTTTGAAGGATTTTGTCTCCAAATAAGTAGTGACGCAAAATATTTTTCCTCTCTTCTACAAGACATTGCGATTGAAGATTAATAGTTGTTATATCATTTTCAAATCTGAAAGAAAAAAGAACACAGCATTTTTATTAGTAGAGTTCTCAGTAATCACATGGGTCCTTTGTATACTGAGACACCCTGAATAATAAAATGAGAAATGAGGTGCATACGATAAGTTTCCATACTTTTTTGTATGGGCACTTTTATTGATAGTACATACATGAAACTCTAGTCCCCTTCGTAGTAATATCCTCCGGCTGCAATGCACTTGTTGTACCGTTACAACAACTTCTGGAAGACCTCATGGAAGTCCTATTGTGTGAGCATGTCAATAACCTTCGTCACAGCCTCTTTCATCTCCTCAATTGTTTCATAACGACGGCTTCTGAGCTTAGAGAATAACCAAACGTCACAGGAGCAATAGTAACCCTAACCCTAACCCTTTGGCCAATCAACTCTGGTGTATTGACTTCCTTACTCCTCTCACACCTCTCATCATCCCTCACAGACTCCCTGTCTTCCTTTAATCTCTTATGCCACTCAAAAACTGATGCTCGATTCATGCAAGATGCTCTAAAAGCAGTCTGAATCAATCCATACGTTTCTGTGGCATTTTTCCAAGTTTATACAGAATTGTATTGCATATCCTTCTTGTAAAGTGTCAGATTGCATTTTTTAAATTCACCTGCTGTGACAATCAGGCTTTAGTAGGGTGTATTCCAATTGCTGCTGCAACTGTTCATTTGCAGCTGAAATCATAAAAATTGGTCAATCATCTCATAAGATGAATAGCAATAACATATAGAATTTTCAAGAGTCTACAACAATTTTAAATGCCCATGCTCAGAGGGACCATTTTCTGAAAATTAAATTTCCCCGCAAGGGTAAAATTTTAGTATTAGGATGACAATAAAAGATTGTTATATATATATATATATATATAACAGCACCGGAGCACACCATATCAAAAGATGTATTTTAGAGGTGTTTCGACTAAAAAGTCGATGAAATTAGTGAATTCGAATAGCAAGTGAATTATTTTGAAGAAAATCCACGTTTCATCCATTGTTCATTATGTCTTGATAAATACAGCTTTAGTCTTTATGTTTTTAATCGCAGCTCGTGTACATTTTATAATATATACATATACACGCCTGGACAAAAATATAAGACTAAAGAAAAAAAAGGACTTGATTTAATTGAAATATATAGTCTACGTAATATAAAAGCTATTAAAACTATAATACTTAAAATACTAAAAAACTAAATGGTTAAAGAAACGAAACTATCTGGATTTCAGAAAGACGAGATTACAACACAGAAAAGAGTCGGAAAATCTCGACATTTCGAAGGCCATAGGATGCAGTAAAACAGTTATCTGCAATTACTTGAAAAGTCCAAATAAGTATGGAACAAGAAACCGACTGGAAGGCCAGAAAAATTATTACTATAATTCAAGAGAAGAACTGTTCGGGAAATAAAAAGAAAACTTCGTCTACATAAAAAATATTGAAATCTCTAGTGGATGCTCCTTACAGAACTAGAACAATTAGAAAGCATTTAAACAATGAAAAAATTAAGCATTCATTGTCCCAGGTTAACTATGACATAAAGATAAACGACTGGAATATGCTTGTCAATATCAAACCATGAGTGCTAAAGAATGGCGAAAAGTTGTTTTCTCGGACGAAAAGAAATTCAATTTAGACGGCTAAGATGGCTTTCTGAAGTACTGGCATGCAAAAAATTTTCCATGAGAAATTTACTCAATAACGCATAGTGGAGGAGGGTCTCTTATGATCTGGGGGGGTCTCATCTTCAGGAAAACATAAAGTACAATTTGTCAGTGGTTGTCAAAAAAACTGCAGATTTTGTAGCGTCGTCTACATGGACAAGAAATGATTTTCAGCAAGATAATGCTGCTCTCTACAATGCATCAATAACAAAGAAGTACTTGCTTGAACAAAACATAAGACTTCTTGACCACCCAGCGTGCTCTCCAGACCTCAATCATATTGAAAATTTTTGGGGATTGATTGTTGCAAAAGTTTATGAAGGAAGTCGACAATACTGAGTAATTTCTGAATTCAAAAACGCAATTTTAGACGCATTAGTAAAATACCCTCGGTTCAACTTCAGAAACTATTTGATAGTATGCCTAGTCAAATTTTTTAGGTTATCAAACCTAATGGTGGATTAACAAAATAGTGAATAAAAAATTTGCTTTTATATTCTATAGTTCTGCTCGTTGGTCTTATATTGATGTCAAAACGAAATTTTAAAATTAAGCATAAATACTAACAAACATATAAAAAATGAATTGAAATTTTTTCATATCTTAATTTTAATTATCTTTATGCCTTATTTTTTATATATCTTATTTTCATAATTTAAAAATTGTAAACATTATCTTTTTCTTCATTTTTGAGGGTAGTCCTATATTTTTATCCAGAGTTATATATATATATATATATATATATATATATATATATATGTCTGTGTGTGGTGAGTGAGTGAGTGCGTATTGTATGGTATATCAATTATTGTCGGTTATTAAATGCCAAATCCTTTTTTACATATATATTAAATATATTATTTCTGAACACATTTTGTAGATAACATTTTTAAACGAGCCTGAGCTCATTCTTTTCGCATACATTTAATTGGTTTTAATACGAATAATTCTATTTACTATTAATCTTTTTTTGCACCTAGTTAAATGTCTTCAAGTATTGCTATATATCACTGTTAAATCATTAAACAGTTCTATTTCAAGCAATTCTATTTAGCATAAGTCATTTGCTTACACTCACTTTGAATGTCAAAGTATACAGTTTAAATCTCAAACAGTTATATTTAACCCAATGATAGGACCCTATCAGAGTGGACCTGGAAGCGACGACAATGAAGGGTAGTCTACATTCCTTAAAGCTTCAGCATTACCGAAGCATCCCCATCAGATTGCTTAATGTCATATCCAGGACACTCGTTGGGGGAGTCTTAATCCTCTGCAGGGCCAAATTGAAACGGGTATTATTTATGATTATTGACCAGCAAACTCAACAGCGTTGAACCGTATAAATAAAAATGATAATCCGAGTCATTCAAGAAATAGGTCAACCTCTTATATATATATATTAATGGGATTTTATTTTCGGTTTCAGATGGGCTGCAATTTTTTTCTTGGCAACAGATATTCAACACTGTAGAGTTTGGCAATAAATAATATCTACTAATATCAGTTTTGATTGAACAATGTTCTACTTGTAGCTAGAAAATCTTTTAGAAATAGAAAATGTGTGTGTGTGTGTGTGTGTGTAAGTGTGTGTGTGTGTGTGTGTGTGTGTGTGTGTGTGTGTGTGTGTGTAAGTGTGTGTGTGTGTGTGTGCGTGTGTGTGCGTGTGTGCGTGTGCGTGTGTGTGTGTGTGTGTGTGCGCATGTGTGTGTGTGTGCGTGCGTGTGTGTGTGTTTGTGTGTGTGTGTGTGTGTGTGTGTGTGTGTGTGTGTGTGTGTGTGTGTGTGTGTTATACGCATTTCTGTATGCACAAAGCCGAAAGGGTTACTCACACATATTAAACCACGCCAGCCCACCATTTGTTTTCGCTTTCGTTTGTTGTCTCATTCGCTTTGATAGTCGTCCTGTGGGTCTCCAGTCGGTAAAGTCGTTTTTGTGTGAACGGTTGATATGATTGTTATTGTCTTTGAGTGTCACGTGACCAAACCACGTCAATCTTTTCTTCTTGATCATGTCAGTGATTTCATTTGATAGTCCAAATTTACAATTATATCGTCCATTTTGATGTGGTTCATGAGAGAAACTCCCACTATAGTCCTGAGGCAACCGTTTTCAATTATATTCAAATAGATAGATAGATAGATAGATAGATAGATATCGCTTGGAGTTGGGTCACTGTAACATGGATAGAAAATTAGAAAGAAAATTAATTTTAAGATACTTAATTAACAAGAATAGATTTTGTCATGAAATTAAACCAGTAATTTACTTCGCTTTTTTCTTTTTTTTCTTTTTTTTTTTTTTTTACTGTACATTGTCTGAACAAAAATTGAAAAAGAAACACGTGCGTGCATATCACACGTATAAAGATGCACAGAAACGTGAACATTCATTGCTGCATACTATTCACGCCCTAGACGCTGCTCTTCTAATAGTTCTTCCTTATATCTTAGCCTGACAGTCAAACATTCACATACACGTAATTTTTTTCTATCTTTTTTTAAAGGGGCATCAACGCTTTTCACACATGCACGTTCAACTTCGTTTTGATAAACACACATAACTACAAACACACACACACACACACACACACACACACACACATGCACACACACACACACATACACAGACACACACACACACAGACATGCAATTCATTGCAGCATAACCACCAATGAATATAATAACAATCAGAAGAAACATCATCATCATCATCATCATGGCAGTGACTAAATAAAACAGAGAAGACGCACATGTCTATCCCCCTGTGAGCCTTTTTAAATATTGCCTATTAAAAATAAATAAGCTGGCTGGTCGCACTGAGCGATACGCCACTCATACGTTATTCATTGTTGATTTATTTTCTCTCCACATTGAAAAACTGCGGGGTTTTTTTGTTTTTTTTGGGGGGGTGTTGTTTTTTTTTTTTTTTTTTTTTTTTTTTTTTTGTTAATAAAGAAAGGAAGCTGCGTTTGGCAATTTCATGGCGGTGTCACCAACATTCCAAAAGTCTTTCGAATTATTAAACTCATTCATTATTCCCTGGTGGTACTCTTTTATTCTGATCTAATGTTCGACCGAGACATTCTACCGCCTACTTAAGCTATGCAGTTATAAAATAATAATTAACAAAAACGATAAAAGAAAAAACTCAATACCATACAATTATATTTGTTCTTTACTATAAATGTATTTTTCAAACATTCTGTTAATAACCATAGATGTCATTAAAGTACGTATATATGTTCGGGTAACTATATATATATATATATATATATATATATATATATATATATATATATATATATATATATATATATATCATCATCATCATCATCATGTCGTGCCTCTAACACGGATTTCACTGGACCTCTTTCACCACTGATCTCTATCGTCCATCGCTTTCAGGTCTTCCAGGCTACATCATGTGTCCGTATAGGGCTGTTGTAAATAAGTTCTTACTGATCGTCTAACACTTGCTCGACCGATGAAGGATGAAAAAAGGGGTTCATAGAACATCGCTTATGAGTTCTCCTCACTTATCCAGCATATCTTGTGAGTCTCATTTGAATGGTTTTCGAAATGGGTGGTTGGTGGCTATACAGCTATTGTTTTGATGGATGTTGCCTCTTTAGATGTTGTCACATCAGTTCTAACTAATGGTTTTTCAGTGAATTCTAAGTGACAGCAAGTCTCCTCAGTTCAGAGAATTCTAGTTGATCTTAACAGTGCTGTGTTTTGAATTGTTTCAATTCTTCCTTTGGTCTCCAGTTTTTCCAGTCTCTTTTCGAGGCCTTTGAGGACCATTTCAAAGGCACAGATTTTTCAGCAAGATCTAAGCATTTCTACATCTTTCACTTTCTTTTATTTCCACTCTATGTTCGGCCGGAACAGTAAAATCTATTACGTGACAAGTACTTTTTCTTGATAATCAAAACTGGGTCCGTTGATTAGTTAGTATTTCAATTTACTAAGCCCAGTCGTCTGGGGCTGTCGAATACACCGACTACATCTCTGCAGAGGGTTAAGACCCCTACCTCAACGAGATTTTAGACATGACATTAAACAATCTTATGGTGAGGATCCAATAATGCTGGAGCTTTGGGAAATGCGGAGTACGCCTTTATTGCCATCGCTCCCATGTCAACTCAGGCTCGGAGTGGTGAGACCTGAAAGGGTCCTACGTAGGGGTAAAATAGAACAGTGAGTAAACAAATGACTGATATTTAATCAAATTATTAGTGATTCGTAACAATATTTAGAATCATTTAACTTTGTTGACTTATGCAGAATTGAATTGTCAGAAATAGAACTGTTTGATCATTTAACTATGTGTATCTACATAATCATATATTTAAAACGGGATTTGGCATTGAATAATCAACAATGGTTAATATGCCATAAAATCAAACCCAACGAATGTACCAGAAATTTTTATGCATTTCATTTTTTAGAAGTTCTAGTTTGTGCATATACCATTTTTCAGCATGGTGGAATTTTAATCTCTTGCACAATTTCTAGTCGATTACCTCGTGGTGTAATGGTTAAAGCGATGAACTGCGGAATCGTAGTACGCGAGTTCGTACTCCAGTCGCGCTATTACGTTCACTTTCGGGCAAAATACCCTTGGGAAAGGTATGAACCCCCTTATTCTCCCTCCAGCTATGGGTAAATAGTAGGACGGACTAGGTTCTTCAGCCTTGGTGAGGCAACTAGTCTAGGAGAAGGAAAACTCTGAATTCAAAACCTGTTAAACTCCGCTTGAAAATTGACCTTGTGTCATATCCTGCCCGAGCGGAGGGGTTGGTAAATAGTACCTTTCCCATCCAGTTATACTTAATCGTGTATTGCTTTCGTGAGAGTTGGCTGAATTTGCTTATTACGTGATTAACTGTTTCATATCTGTAAACACATAACCTGCACTTGCTATCCTTCTGAGTATTATTGATTTTTGCTTTGAAATAATTAGTTCTTTTGGCTTTATTTTCTGCTGCAGTTAATAGAGACTGGTGTTCTCTCTTCACGCTTCCCATTCTTAGCCATGTATAAGTTGTGTCATACACCATATCATTATTATTATACGTCTTGCAAGTTCCTCACACCAGCGTTAGCTCATGGTCTTTCAATGAGGTCTCAGTGACAACAAGTTTCCACAAGTCTCCAGGACTCTTCTCAGTATTTCGGCCGATCTCAAACATCATATAGTTTACATAGTCTCGGCTCGTCCTCCAATTTCGAACTCCTCCAGTTCCCTTTCCAAGCCTTTTGTGACTATTCCGAGTGCGTCTATTACTGTTAGTATCACCGTCACCCGCATGTTCCCCAGCTCTCTGGAAAGGTCAAAGTATTTGTCTCTCTTTCCACTTTCTTTGATTTTTACTCTGTGACGGCAAAGGTTCTCTTTTCTTTAACTTTTTTCTTTTCTTTTTTTTTTTTTTTTTTTTTGCTAATTATGACTAATTCTGATCTTCTAGCAGAGATTCGGCAATCTGTTTGTATGTCAAAATCCCCAAGAATTTTATGCGTCTCATTCTCCTGGTAGGATTCTGTTTTGTCATTACTATTATTATCATCATTATCATCATCGCGTGCCGCTAGCACGGATTTCCCTGACACTTGCTTGACATTCGTCCCGATCGTCCATCACTCCCGTTATGTCTTCCAGGCTACATCCTGTATCAGTACAGAACTGTTAAAGATAAATTCTTGCTTGTCGCCAATTAGAATGTGGGAAAACATTTCATATCTAAAGGCCACCTAAATATTCGTGTGATGTTATGGTTAACAATCTTGGCTAGCGGTTCATTTTTCGGAAGTTCGATTCTGAGTGGATGCAGCATACTTCTGTTCTTGAACAAAGGTCATACGCAAAAGTGAACTAAACCTTATAAGGTCAAAAGCAAAAGTGAACTAAGACTTATAAGGTCATAAGCAAAAGTGAACTAAGACTTATAAGGTCATAAGCAAAAGTGAAGTAAGCCTTATAAGGTCATAAGAAAAAAGTGATTAAGCCTTATAATATCATAAGCAAAAGTGAACTAAGCCTTATAAGGTCATACGCAAAAGGGAACTAAGCCTTATAAGGTCATAAGCAAAAGTGAACTAAGACTTATAAGGTCATAAGCAAAAGTGAACTAAGACTTATAAGGTCATACGCAAAAGTGAACTAAACCTTATAAGGTCATAAGCAAAAGGGAACTAAGACTTATAAGGTCATACGCAAAGGGGAACTAAGACTTATAAGGTCATAAGCAAAAGTGAAGTAAGCCTTATAAGCTCATAAGAAAAAGTGATTAAGCCTTATAATATCATAAGCAAAAGTGAACTAAGCCTTAAGCATGACATATTTAGCAAATTTCCACAAAAACTCAAAAGTTTAAAGTGTCCAGCGAATAACATTAAACTGTTTTCGGTAAACACCCCTGGTTCTGTATCTCAGGGAATTTAGGGTATTTCTTCATTGACATTGCTCCCAGGTCCACTCAGGCCCTGAGTATTAGTACCTGTTAGGCTTCAATCTATGTGTATGATAAATACCTGAAAATTTAGTATTGGATTGGAATACTTGAAACCACGTAAATGTGAGCAGAAAATTAGTAGTAGTTGTAGTAGTAGTAGTAGTAGTAAATAGGAATAGTTATTTAAAACCTGATGTTGTATACTCATGATGATATCAATAATAATAATAATACAGGCGAACTTTGTCGTTTTTGATAAGAACGGGTTTATTTCTTTCTGCCTTCATCCCTTGGTGACACGAGGAGAGACATCATTCGTAAGGGCCTATGCTAACCATACTATGCTGACACCCACCAACCACGCGCAGCGCATCTTGAGGTGTCTGATATCTCAACACATCTCTGCTGATCGAGAACCAAACTGATCTGCACCGATCAGATCCGAAAAAACTCAACTGCCCGCTTCGACGGTCGAACCTTAACTTGCGTCTTTTTCAAAATCCCAAAATTCTCAGGCCATATCATCCGGGTATGACACCATTCACCCACTCTAGCAGTTCGTCCGGTTTCATTTCCTGTCTGGGAGATTATTATGACGGATGATGATTGTCATATCCTTTCCGTGCGGGCGTGCAAGTGCACCGTCTGACTACGACACTTGAACCAAGAAACACCGAGTTGTTCAAAGCCTTACCAAACTAAATAATAAATCATAATTAACGAAAAATGATTAATATATAATAATTACCTTAATTATATAACACCTAAAATTGAGTGTAAGTTATTCTTATTGGATAGGAATACTAGAAACCCTATATTTGTGTAAACAAATTATTATAGACAAATAAAAATGTATGTTTTAAATCTAATAGAACATTGAAAATATAGTTGCGATTATAATCAAATATTTACAACTCATTTCAATTTCGGCATGAAATAAGACAAAAGGAGTTGATATGCTTTTAACAACATTAATTAAACCGAATATAAATAGCCTAGTCATCTAGGGCTGTAGAAAAAACCCAACTACATCTCTGCAAAGGGGTAAGACCCCTCCTACTAATAAGTATCCTAGATATGATACTAAACAATCTGATGGTGAGGCTCCAATAATGCCGGAGATTTGGGGAATGCGGAGTACCCTTCATTGCCATCGCTCCCAGGTCCACTCTGAATAAAAAAAAGGACTGATTTTTAATTGAGTTCATCGTGATACACGGCAATAATTGGAACCATTTAACTTCGTTGACTTTTGCTAAAAGTAACTGTTGGTAATAGAACTGTTTGATCATTTAACTGTAATGTATATTCAAATGTGTTTACAAATCGTATATATTTAATATGTTTGTAAAACAGGATTTGGCATTAAATAACCAACAATGGTTGATATGCCATAAAACTAAACCAAACATAAAACTTTAACATTTCGTTGACTACTTAATCCAATTTATTTGATTTGTACATCTTGAAAGAAGTGAAAATGTCACAGAACTTTTTAATGACAGCTTTTGATTCTTTAAAGAGCGCAGCTTTCGAAGGTTTTCCAACAAGGCCGCAAAATACAACACTTATTATTTCTAAAAGGCCCAGGTTCGCCACAACAGTTCAAGCAACTAGACTGCGTGCTTAGTACGTCTATAGATTTATTGAAAGAAAACAGTTTCAAGCTGGCAAAGGAAAGAAGCAGAAGATACCCCGCACAAACAATTACGGACCCGGACTACGCCGATGACATAGCGCTTTTTGCAAATACACCCACCCAAGCCGAATCCCAGTGACATAGTCTGGAACGAGCTACAGGTGGCATAGGCCTCCAAGTCAATGTAAACAAGACAGAATACGTGCTTTAATCAAAGTGGCAACATTTCCACACTAAAGAGTGGTCCTTTGAAACTAGCGTCTCATCAACCGTGAATGACATCAACACGCGACTAGCAAGAGCATGGACAGCTAACGATAGTCTATCGGTCATATGAAAGTCAGACCTGACCGATAAAATTAAACGCAGTTTTTTTTTCCAAGCAGCGGTCTTGTCGATACTGCTATATGGATGCACCACATGGACGCTAACTAAACGTATGGAGCAAAAGCTTGACAGCAATTACACAAGAATGCTGCGAGCTGTATTAAGCAAGTCCTGGTGGCAACACCCTACAAGACAGCAGCTGTACAGATACCTACCACTCATCACGAAAACTGTCTATGTTAGATGAACTAGACACACGGGAGGCAGCTGGAGAAGTAAGGACGAACTCATAAGCGGTGTACTCCTGTGGACCCCCTCACATGGATGAACAAAGATTGGACGACCAACTCGAACCTATATACAACAGCTCTGTGCCTATACAGGATCTAGCCTGGATGAACTGCCGGGAGCGATAGACGACAGGGACGGATGGTGAGAGAGATCCGTGCTAGCAGTGCGACATGATGATGTTGGGCCTTTTGAAACCCTTGAAAAGATCATTCGAAATTATGACTCAAAACACCGGCAAAGCTCAAGCAGAAAGGATCGATTTTAATATTTCAACGATACACAATTTTAATGAGTCGCTAACCGTTGACCTGATTATATGGTGTCCATGCAGGAGGGAATATTCTAAATAATGGTGTGAGAAATGATGATGATAATGATTAATTTACCTTGACGATGACACCAAATGCCAACGGCAGAAACAAATTTGCTACCCATATCTCCAGCAAGGCACGCCTATTTGTTTTTGAAATTACATTCATCGTGCTTTTTTTTTTTTTTTTTTTTCATTTCCTTTTTGGTAACAAAATATAATTCCCATCAAGTTTAAATTCCTACTCAAACCCTTATTCTACAAAGTTAGATTTGAACACTTATTCTAAAAATTCTACATTAGTTTTTCATTTTATTTATTTATCTATTTTATTTTGTTTTGTTTTTGTTTTTGTTTTGTTTTTTCATTTCCTTACCGGCAACAAAAACCTAATCCTCATCAAAATTAAATTCCTACTCAAACCCTTATACTAAAATTTTAGATTTAAAATCTTCTTCGAAAATTTTAGATTTACATCCTTAATTTAAAAGTTTTTGATTCGAACCCATATTCTAAGCATTTAGATTTAAAACTTTATTCTAAAAAAATTACATTTAAACCCTTATTCTAAAAGTTTTACATTTAACCCCTTACTCTAAAAATTTTACATTTAACCCCTTACTCTAAAAATTTTACATTTAAACCCTTACTCTAAAAATTTTACATTTAAACCCTTATTCTAAATATTCTAGCCGTTATTTTATTTCATTTTTTATTCTGATTTATATTACAGTATCATAATAATTCTTTATTGCAACATTGTCACCATTGATATGATCTTCTTTATACTAAAACTTGTATTGATAGTAACTTAGTATGTATTATTTAATACCTTCAACAGCAGCCCAGTAGGCGGTGCTTAGAATATGTACTCTGCAGAGGGTTTTGTCCGGGGTCTGAGACTAACCTGCATATGGAGATGAGGCGCTAGGTGTGACAATAAGGGATATGTGGACTACCACTTCTTTGCCATTACTCCTAAGTTCATTCAGGGAAAAATTCATGTTTAAGAATTAAGCTTCACCTTTTCTTAGTTAAACTTTGTGTTTGTTCGTACGATTGATTGATTGATTTTAACGACATTTCAACTCGTATAGGGTTATTTTAAGTCAAATCGTTACGGAACAGCGTTCATTGTACGTAACGTTTAAATTTTTGCGAAGTTGATGTTTTTTGCACACAAATCCAAATCCTTTTTGAACAAATATATTTGACCCATCGATGGGACCCTAACAGGTACTTCTACTCCAGGTCAGAGTGGACCTGGAAGTAATCGCAATAAAGAGGTACTTCACTTCCCAGTTCTCGAGAAGTGGTGCCTCACTATAAGATGCACTTTAATGTCACACTCCGGACAGGGGATGTCTTACCCCAATGCAATGGATCAAGTTAGCATATTCTATTTCCAGCTGATAAGATGTTTGTTAGTTAACGTCAGTACTCAATCTGTATCTTTTGTATTTAACATCAAGGAAAGATTGTCAGGGGTCAGGAATTAAACCAAACGTTAACGTCAAAATAACGATATTATATATATATATATATATATATATATCTTGAATGTGTAGGTTATGATATTAGCATAAAAATACACTTCTAACTATTTTATCAAAGAATCACATTGTGAATGAACTTTAGAAATCTTAGTATCGTTCAAAAATTATGACTGAAGGCATTTTAGTTACTAAATTTCTCGGAATAAACATTGGAAGATTTTCTTTTCTTTCAATCTTAAGTTTATTCACTCTAGAGAATATGCTGCGTCTTATATACGGTTTAGTCGTTTAGCAACTTGCTTGCTACACCATTGGGCCACTTTGCAAAGGGTTCACTGTACTCGTAACCTCGCTATACAGTATTTGAAATACCGTCATATAATTTCATAGACATTGTCTAATCACAAAATCTGAAAAGGAATGCTCGGTATTATTTTTAACCTCGAAAATTGTTTATTTCTATATTTTCTATTTCAAATCTATATAAAACAATGATTTAACGAAGAACTGATATATAAACAACATTCCTTACAACTTTAGATGTTTCTCCAATCTTGCTTCTTTTAAGAACTTAGATTTTTTTTCTCCTGTTTTAATTTACAAAGGCTTGTTCGTACGTTTACGTCGGTCAGATTTTATCTGTAACCCATAATTCATCGTTTATGATCGGACCACAGAGACCAAAAAAATTACATTTTTTTTCCTAATGAAATAAGTCACTTTACAAATAGATATTCGCTTAGCCAAGTTTTCTTTTCTTTTTCGAAATGATTAAGTCGGGATCGTCGATTTGAGATAATTCTACCGACTTTCATCTGAAAAACATGATTTTAAGAACAAAATATTTGTATTTTTGCCCAGTCACATGATGACTGCTATTCCATGTGTATTTTTCTTCCCACTCTTGTTCTGGTTTCTTTGGGCTATTCAATATTTATGTTTACTTATTCATTTATCCATGCTGAATGTTAATTTGTTTGAGTTATATGTGGAAGGAAAATTAAAGAATCATGGTTGAATCCATTTTTTTTATCAAAGATATATGATCGATAACCTATCAATAGCAATCCCTGCCCCCCTTAAACTTATGTTAACATCACTTTCAGTAGATGAGATATTGTTGCTTAGACAAGTGACCTGGTCTATCAATTTTAGAGGCTTGCCACTCAAAGTGGAAATAGCTTCTTTTGTGTTTTGTTCAAACACTGCCTGCCATGCTAATCAGGATTGTTTTTTCTTATACCGAGTTTCTGATTTTATTTATTTAGCTTTGAATATATTATACTTTTTTTTTGTTTTTTTGCATTAATCCCATCGGGCTTTTTAAATGTTTCTGTGCATTGGAATTTGTTGGGTTTCTTTTATTAAGTAAGGATGTTTTTTTCATGTTATCTCGTTTTTCCCTAACTGCTATTGACTCGTGGGGATCTCTACATTTGGCTCTTAATTGGTTGTTATGTACTCGGCTGTTGTTTCTCTAAGAGTGGTAAAAAAGTTTTCATATTCGTCATTTAGATTATGTCTTTCTGGTGTCTCTTGTACAGTATCAAACTTATTTCTTACAGTCACTGTATATTGATCGCTTATATCCCTATTGGCAAGTGAGGACCATTCATATCATGAAGCTTTAACTGTTTGTTTCTTATTTCTATATAGATTCAAGCAAATCTTTGCTGAGACGATTCTGTGATCAGAAGATAAGACGTCAAAATAAGAGTATACCTCGCAGTTCAAAGCGTTATTTATCCACTTCTTGTTTACGAATATATAATCTAGCTGTACTTTAGAGTTAGATACGTCGGTGTAGGTCCATAGCTTTCTTTCCTTTTAAAAATTCTGTTGTCTACAATGCAAATGTGAACGGTAGATAAAACCATATATCTATCTATTTTTCCTAATATGCAATTATGGCTTCAAGTGAACCCAATCCTAAAAATTTCGCCACCACCAAATCCATAAGTAAAACTATGGCTTTCAAACAAACTAAGAACAGGCGAGTAGTAATACGTGGTACCTTCAATAAGTTTCCAGACTTTTTTTGTACAGGCATTTAAAATTTTCGTAAACACTTGAAAATTCGCAGTGTTATTGCTATACATTTTATGAGATGACTGACCAATTTTTATGATTTCAACTTCAAATAATGGGTATCAAGGCAGTTCTTCACCCTCCCAATAGTCGAGACCTTGCTCCCGGTGACTTTTGGTTATTCCCTAAGCTCAGAGGCCGTCGTTATGAGACAATTTAGGATATAAAAGAGTCTGTGACGAAGGTCATTGACACGCTCACACAAAAGGACTTGCATGGGGCCTTCCAGAAGTTGTTATAATGGTACAACAAGTGCATTGCAGCCGAAGGAGATTACTTCGAAGGGGACTAGAGTTTCATGTGTGTACTATCAATAAAAGTGCCCATACGAAAAAAGTCTGTAAACTTATTTAATGATCCTCGTATATACTGTTTCATATATTCTCCGAGAAATATTTGAAAAGTCAAAATATTCTTCGCCTGTCGACCGGTTTGCTACACTTTTATTCTTTTTCAAATGACCCGTTTTGAAGAAAGAAAATGTTTTAAATATCTCAAACAGAGTAGAAATTGGCAAGAATTCAACAAGGAAAGTTGGGAATATGTATATAATTATCTATTTATTTAATTACCACTGGGATAATATGTAGCAGTTAACCCCTAAAAATATTTTTCAACATCTTAAAATACTCCAAGACCAACGAAGCAACATAACTTTATTTAAGCGTAATTAGCTGATTCCACATTTACCTGATCAAGCTCACCTAGGATAACTGGACTTTCGCCAAGTTAAAATCAAAGAGAATAAAGTGGAGAGAGATTTCCTCTCCGAGAAGAAAGACACAAAGGATTAAAACCCTATTAGCATAGCGCCTGAGATATACAACTCTGACACAATAAAACTTCGATCAAACCGAAAAGGTCAAACTGCAATATTCAAATATGCTGCCTCCATAATTACTCAGATATCCTACTCTAGCTTGTAATTGGATTAGAGTCACTAAGAGAAGTGAGTGTTATACGAGACACTCAAGAATATAGCAATGGAAACCTATGGTACATAGTGTACCATAGCCCGATGTGGATATGGTAAATGGACATATAATATTCATATATATATATACATAGAACATAGGAATCTCGAAACACGAAAAGCACTTACGACTTCTCAGCTCAGGTACGAAACTTTTTATTACCTTTGAGTTAAAAGGTTTTTCGACATAAGGAGAGAGAGGCACAATCTTTTTATTCTGACTTTTTCATATGCCCACCATCTCGTGCGACACCTGCCCAAGGCCTCCGCGAGCAAGCGAAAATCAACCCTTCTCGTCCGGTGTCTAGTCTCAACTCTACTAACTTTCGTCAAATTCCAAAATTCTTCCGCGCGCTTCTGGTGCATGACGTCATTCGTACTTCTTAGCCCCGTTTCCCATCTCGGGCTATTGTGACATCTCTGAGTGACACGTTCGCTCCGCCCGCGCGCGCGTGAACACCTGCGTTAATGTTGCACCTAAGTAACCCATGTGCTGAGCCGAAAGGTTCTCAACCTAACTAAACCCAAAGGCATAAAACGAAATCCCTCAGCCATTATTTTACAATAGGTCAACAGCTGAGTTCAAATAGTTCAGTCAGAAAACTCCTGTAGTCATTTATAAATATTGCGTCTACTGAGAAGACAGCCAACGAAAGATTTCCATCACTAATTTAGATCAAACGTCCAAACCGTATCGCCCTTCACACGGGTAAACCAGGGCCGTGTTCAGCTGAATTTAGAATTCTATCCCTAGTATTAGGAAAACAAGATATAGATAAATATAAACTAAATTTACTTCGATGCAAAAGCATTATCAACACAGCAACATTTAGCTTTAGGATTTTAAACTAAATAAACAGATCTTACAACATCCCAGTGATGAAACAAACTTTACCCCCTTTTACAATTAAGTATCTTCCCTCGTCCGACACATTCCCAAACACATAGTCGATGGAGACATGAATGCTCAAAAAAGCAAAGACAGAAATAACAAATTCAACTGACGCAACTCTCCAAATAGAAATACTAAATATATAGCAGACTTTTCTCTCGAGAACAGGCTTGCGTGCTTAAACATATACGTGGTGCATACGATAAGTTTCCAGACTTTTCCGTATGGCCACTTTTATTGATAGTACACTCATAAAACTCTTGTTCCATTCGAAGTAATCTCCTCCGGCTGCAATGCACTTGTGCCGTTCCAACAACTTCTGGAAGGCCCCATGCAAGTCCTTTGCTTGAGCATGTCAATGACCTTCGTCACAGCCTCTTTCATCTCCTCAATTATCTCATAACGACGGCCTCTGAGCTTAGGGAATAACCAAAAGTCACCGGGAGCAAGGTCTGGACTATAGGAAGGGTGAGGAACTTTCTTGATACCCATCTTGGTCAAATAGTCTGTGACAAGGATGGAGTTGTGGACTGGTGCATTGTCCTGGAGGAAATGCCACTGACCCGATTTAAAGAGTACTGGCCTATTCCTAAGGAATCTCTTCCTGATCTCCCTTAAAACCTCAACATAGTAACCCTAACCCTTTGGTCAATCAACTCTGGTGTATTGACTTCCTTACTCCTCCCACACCTCTCATCATCCCTCACAGACTCCCTACCTTCCTCGAATCTCTCATACCACTCAAAAACTGATGCTCGATTCATGCATGATGGTCGAAAATCAATCTGAAGCATTCCATACGTTAGTGTGGCATTTTTCCAAGTTTAAAACACAATTTTATTGTATATCGTTCTTCTAAAGTGTCAGATTGCATTTTTGAAATTCACCAGCTGTGACAATCAAGCTTTAGTAGGGTGTATTCCAAATGCTACTGTAGCTGTTCATTTGAACTTGAAATCATAAAAATTGGCCAGTCCTCTCATAAGATGTATAGCAATAACATACTGAATTTTCAATAGTCTACGACCCTTTAAATGCCCATATGAAAAAAATGTCTGGAAACCTATCATATGTACCTCGTATATATATATATATATATGTGTGTGTGTGTGTGTGTGTGTGTATCACCATTGGCTACAACGTCTGAGTACCCAACTGTTCACTTAAAAATGTAAACCGCTAGACTGCTTACGGATGTGATTTGTCTAGTGGGATGAAGTCTTCTTTAAAACCAGCCACACATTTTAGACGAGTTGAGAGCAGAAGAGGCAGGGTATTTAAGTAGATAGATAGATTGAAACAAAATAACGGACCAGAACAGAGAGCTAAATAATTATCCTGGTAGAGAGAGAGAAATAGATGTGCACATAGATAGATATATGTCTGTATTTCTCGTTCATTTCTCTGTTGATAGCTTCTACTTTATGAATAGGGAGTCAAACAAAGAGAATTGGATTCATATGCTCTCATACAAGGAAACATATGCATAAATTGATAGAGAAAGGCGTTGTATTAGATAGATAGATAGATAGATAGATAGATAGATAGATAGATAGATAGATAGATAAGATCGCAATATAAATCTGACGAAGGTCTTGCAAAAATTGCACAAAGTAAAACAAAAGTCGACAGAAACGCAAGATATACAAGAATAAAATAGATAATAAATAGAAAATTTGCAAATTCTTTATCAACAAAAATCTATAGCAGGTGAAAATGCAAGACTTTTGACAGCTGCAACAAAAGCATCTGATATATTGATTTAATTGCCATTATTATACTGAACAACTTGACAGCTTCGAATACATACTTTTATTATGGTTCACCAAAGGTTGTAAGACTACGGTCAGATATTGGAATGAAATTATTGCGAGAACTGTTATAATTTTAAGGAAAGAAAAAAAGCAATTGACCTTATAAATTTATAAATTGAACAATTATATTTCAAATGCATTTTCGTTTTGCTTTGTTTTTTGTTGTTTTTTGTTTTTTTGTTCTTGTTTTTTTTCTTTTTTTTTCCTTTGTTTTGTTTGGTGTATTTTCCTTTCAGGAAAATGTTCATAGATTCTTGTGAACTGCAATTCATGGTAAGGTGTGTATCTCTGTGCTTATATGTATGACAGAGAAAGACTTTGTAGATGTGTTTGTAAGGGTTTGTGTAGAACACTCACCAGTCGGCGGGGTGAAGAATATGCTAACTGAATCCTCAGCTAAAGAATACCCTCCACCAAAAAAAAAAAAAGCAGGTTTCCTGGATATGACATTAAACTTCATCTGATGTCGAGACACCAGTTCTGAAAACCTGGAGAGTATGGAATACCTTTTCATTGCAATAACTTCCCTGTCCACTCTGTACCGGAGTGGCAGCTTCCGTTAGAGTATGATCTATAGGTCAAATCGATCTGTTTAAAAGATCATTAGTATTCGATTGGACCATATACAAAAAAAAACCATCAACACAAAAATATATTGATATGAACGTACAAGGAACTCGCTTCTATAAAATAACGGCATTAAATAACCCTAGACGGATTGATACAACGTTAAAATCAATCAATTTATCATATTTAAGGTGAGCATTGATTGTGGACACCGTGGATAAAATTGATACAAAGCTATATGTATGTGCATCGGGGTAAGTGTGTTTAGGCTGGGGGTCGGAAACTCAAGTATTCAAAAAGAACATTACGTCATGGGGGAGAGGTACAACGAGTTAAAAGTGTCGGGACCTGATTTCTACTAGTTATATCTTATAAAAATGAATTTGCATATGATTGTAGGTGAATTAGTACGAAATGTAGAAGAACAAATTTTTGCCAGCAAAGTTTCTGCTCAAAATTTTTCCTTAAATCCATTTTTAATTTTGGTAAATCCGCTTTTTTCGTTTTAACTTTTGAAAAATTTGGGGTTTTTTTTGTTTTGCTTTCTTTTTGTTTTTTTGTTTTTTTGTTTTTTGTTTTTTTCATGTTATGGTGTTTCATGGATAAACTGTAACAAATTGAACGATAAATCTTATTAAAAGAGAAAACAAAAGCGAAATTCAAAATTTTACCACATTTAATGAAATAGAGTATATAATTTCTGTTTATTTAACAATCCTCTCTTCAACATTTTCCATGATTTTTTTCTCTTTGTATATGCCGTTTATCATCTCACCTTCCCCAAGACAATATAAGTTGACAAGTCTTTTTTATTATTACATTATGAAAGAAAACAAATTTGGTCATGTTCTCTTGAGCATGTTAGCTGTCTTCCATTTCAAGTACGCACTCCACGCCAATATGAGTTGTCAAATCTACCCCTTCTCACGTCATGAAACCAAAATTTTCCCGATGTTCTGCCGAATGAGATAATTTTCTAGCATCTCAGCAACCTCCTCTACCTCAATAGTAATTTTAAAGAAGCCTGAGTTTATTTCATTAACGTTCTTATTAAGAATATTTTTTAAATGTACGTAAAATTGAATTATTTCTTCTAATTTTTTCTTATCGTGAAGTGAAAGTGACTGAAATATCAAAATACATTCCAACTTTTAAGAAAATATTACTCACGAAAAATGTTCTGACGACAGGCATAGAAAAGTATTTTGCAGGCCGCATGCGGTCCGTGAGCCATGTCTTAGAGACCCTATATATATATATATATATATATTGCCATCCACAGACATACCAGTTTCGTTCTATCAGAACTCTTCAGTGTGGCTAAACAGGCTAGATTCCCGAAGCTAGGGTTGAAACAAGCGAATGCTGTTACTTAATACCTTATAATTCCCTAGTTGACGTGGTACGCTTGTTGGCCGAGCGGTCTGATATTAAGTCTAACGTAAACTTTGGCGGGTTTCGATCCCAGCTTCAAGCGTCCTACGTGTCTAGCTACACTGAAGAGTTGTAATAACGAAACAGTCTGTCTGTGGAAGACAATATATATATATATATATATAGTGTATGTGACCCTTGATTTCATGCTTTCCGCATTTGATTATATGTTTGTGCGAGCAACAGCAAATCACAAACATAAAAGCATTCAAAAACACAAAAAACTTAGACACACAAACTTAGGTACACCTACACACAAATAACCCTGCCTTTTTAAACAAAAAATTAACCATATTTATCAGTCATTTTTTCTCTTTTTTTTTCTTTTTTTTTTTTTTTGAAAACCTTCCCTCTGTCTGACGATTACAGAAAGCATAGAACCCTGGGTCACAGACACTACACATGTAATATTATATATATATATATATGTGTGTGTGTGTGTGTGTGTGTGCGCGTGTGTAAAAGCTCTATCATTGATATTGAGCACTATTTAACAATACTTCAACATTTGGTCCTCTATTAACTCACCAAGTGAGCTAGTTATATATATATATATATATATTCAGTTTCACTTGATTATTCATTATGTTTATCATTGATACGTATCTTAATAACTTTTTTTCTAGCACTTGATATAAAATAAATAGGATATCGTTGTGTTTTCGGTGCATTTTACGATGCGTAATACGATACCACCAGATTTTTCTTGCTTCTTGACCGTGACTTTGTCTGGTACAAGGCCTCTGTGGTTGATACCCACTAAAACTAGAGTTCTATATACTATATACTGCATAATGACAACTGAATTTCCAATCCTACCCAGTCATATCTAATATTATATTTATTATAATTGGCTGTATTCACTCATTATAAGATTTAGTTTCAACTCTTCTTTAAAACGAAGTTAATTTTTACCGTCATTATTCCACTCATTGACTTTTCGCACCAATAATAACGCCTAGAAGATCAAGTGACAGCAAGTCTCATTCCTTGCTCTGGCACTCTCCTTATTATCGACACTGATTTTAGTATTTGTTGCACAAATGCTTGGTTAATATATTTTTCTTGCGTAATCTTTCAGTTCAATTCCTTTTGTTGATACAGTTATTTTCTGTTAATCCCATCAGTGGCAATATGTATTTCTCTAAATCAAATGTAATCTCTTTTTCATTGGAGGGGCTGGGAACTCCCATGGCTAAAGTAGTTGACTACGGTCTCGAAAGAAGTGAGTTCGAAATCCTATCGGACTAGTACGTTCACTTTCGGTCGACAGGATGGAAGGATACAATTGTCGCCCTAAAGAAAACGACACTACAGCTTTATTCATTCAATTCTGCTAACTTGATTATGTAGTAGAGCTGACATCTACAGGGTGGAACGATACAATTGTTGCCCTAAAGAAAACAACATTACATCTTTATTTTAAAACTTTTATTGAAAAAATCAATTCAGGTAACTTGATTATGAAGTAGAGCTGACATCTACATAATAACTTTGGAATAGGAATGAACTTTTTTTTTCTCCCACTTATAAGTTAAATAGTATCACTGTTATTCTTCTACAAGGATTGTTTTGGCATTAAATAACTCATAAAGTTTGAAATGCCCATATTTACCAACCCCTCCGCTCGGGCAGGATATGACACAAGGTCAATTTTTAAGCGGAGTTTAACAGGTTTGAATTCAGA
The DNA here is from genome assembly GCA_963585895.1 of Sepioteuthis lessoniana. NCBI lineage: Eukaryota > Metazoa > Mollusca > Cephalopoda > Myopsida > Loliginidae > Sepioteuthis > Sepioteuthis lessoniana. Next base: position 12,641,540 of record OY757910.1, read on the forward strand.
GTTTTCCTTCTCCTAGACTAGTTGCTTCACCAAGGCTGAAGAAACCAGTCTGCCCTACTATTTACCCATAGCTGGAGGAAGAATAATTGGATTCACACATTTCCCAAGGGTATTAGTACTATGTGATATGCAATCAGCCGCGTCCAGGATTTGAACTCGAATCGCCGTGTCCATTTCCCAAGATGATAACCGTTACACCAAAAACAAAGTTTGAAATGCCATTACAAATGTCAAATCCTTTTTCTAGGTTGCAAGTTATGGATCTGGTTTCTCTCTTTAGATGTTGTCTTCGCAACCCCATCTTGGTTGTCTTATCAACAAATACAGGGTGGAACGATAAAATTGTCGTCCTAAAGAAAACAACACTACAGCTTTATTTTTTAATTCTTATTGAAAAAATCAATTCAGGTAACTTGATTATGTAGTAGAGCTGACAACTATTCAATGTAGCCGCCCTCAGCCTCAATCACCGCCTCGACACGGATCCGGAACTGGGAGCATGCCTTTTCCATAAGCGCTGACGGGAGCTCGGTAATTACTCGGTGGATGACGGTGATCAGGCTGGCGTTGGTATTGTGGGAGGTCATGTTAGTGATGTTCTCGACGTATGACCAAACGAAGTAATCCAGCGGGTTCAGGTCGGGGGAGGAGGGGGCAGCGAGAGAAGTGTACAAATCGTAGCACTCCTTCTGAAGCCAAACCTGGGTCTCTTTGGACTTGTGGGTCGGCGCCGAGACCTGCTGCCACCCCATAGGTCTGCCATCGGCCACCTGATTGCACCAGGGGATCACCACACATCTAGATACACTTTAGTGTTGACTTTCAAGCCGACTTCGAAGATGTGAGGTGGCATGATGTGGCCCTCACTTGAAACCTAACCAAAGACCATAACCGTAGCCGGAAACTTTGTTTTCATCACCCTGGGCACGTCCCTGTTATTCGTGGAAATCCAGGGAGGGTGCTGGCACTGTACTTTTGTCATAACTTGGATCGGTAGAGGCATGAGTTGTACAGCGGCGCATCTCCGATCTCGCTCGTTAAACATTGTGTCACTTTCAGACATGATAGAAGGCTCCTATCGCTCTTGGGATTTGTACACAACAGGCCAACAAGTAGATGGTCTGCAACAAAAAAAAAAAGAAAACCGGGTTTCATTAAACAGAAATGGAATCATGTCGTCTTTTCTAGGACGACAATTTTATCATTCCACCCAGTAATAACTTTGGAATAGGAATGAACCTTTTTTTTTCTCCCAGTTATAAGTTAAATAGTATCACTGTTATTTTTCAACAAGGATTGTTTTGGCATTAAATAACTCATAAAGTTTGAAAAATCATTAAAAAAGGTCAAATCCTTGTTCTTGGTTGCAAGTTATAGATCTGGTTTCTCTCTTTAGATGTTGCCTTCGCAACCCCATCTTGGTTTTCTCATCAAGTGGCATCGAAATATTATTATTATGTTTTTATAAATTGCTCAAGTTTCAGATTGATGGTCTAAGTAGTAAAAACTTCAAAATTCTGTCTCTTTGTGTGTCGGTGAAAAAAGAAAAAGAAAAAATCTGCTACTATGTAAATAAATATATTTGATTGACAATGTCGCCAGCAGAAGAAAGAAATATGACAATAAAACAGTATAAACAAGTTTATGTTTGGGAATCGAATTCTCTGTCGGTATGCGTGCGAGTGTGTGAAAATATATTAATGAAGAAAAACTGAAAGATTTAAAAAAAAAAAAAAAGATTGCAAGACAATAATATAAGCATCCGTACGAATAAGCGTAAGGCTATGTCTCACATGAATCAGAATATGAAAAAACTAACGAATGAAGTATGTATGAATGCATAGGTATTCGTCAAAACTTCTCTCTTGTAGAAGTGTTGAAATCACGCATAAACGTGCTACGTGGACGCGTTGAGATGTACGCGAACGATATTATGAGAATGTGTTTGCGAAAAGACTGTTGAAAATTTTCACTTTAACATCGTTACTCTGCTTCGGGCAACCATAATGCAACAAAATTCTTAATCACCTGTGCGAAATTGTTTCTGCTTACGTCCCTATACACGTTTCCACACCTATATATATATATGTGTGTGTGTGTGTGTGTGTGTGTGTGTGTGTGTGTGTGTGTGTGTGTGTGTGTGTTACGATTCGTAAGTATTTTCAACTAATCGCTTGCTTGTGAGAGTTAAAATCAGGAGCGTTACGCAAGAAAACTCGCTTTTTTATTGCAATCAACAAAACATCACAAGATATGTATTTTGTCACGTTTGTGGTTCCGTATATAAAATAACAGAGAAAGCACTCTATTTTATTGAATCGTGTTGGTGAGGTTTAGATCACGCCGATTGCATCTTCTTATTAGTTATAAGACTCTGTTCCCCAAAGAGGCATCTTGGGTATAACACTGAGCTACTTCTAGAGGTGAGGCTCCAGTTCCGGGGCTCTGGAGAGTGTGAAGTCATACCTTCATTGCTATTACTCCCAGATCCACTATAGTTTGAAACGGTGGTACCTGTTAGGATTTCATCTCTGGATCAAATAGATCTGTTTGAAAATTATCTGTATTTGAATATAACTGTATGCAAATTTGTTGTATTCAAAATAGTCGCCTGAATCTATAATTGTTTTGTTAGGATTATTATCAATAACTACTTGAAACCATAAAATTGCATGCATAGAATTGAATATCATGAAATAGAAATATTTACTTGAAACAATATAATTGTTTATTAATTATTAATATTAGATTAGAATATTTTAAACCATATAGTAAGTAAAGTAAAGCTGGCGACCTTAGTCGAGGGTGACTCTCGGGCTCCCTTTTCAATAGCTACTACGCCGAAGTGTAGGGAAGGGCGCTACTCCTTTCCCTGGATTACTCCACTTTAACCTCGATCCTTACCTTATAATGCTGAGTGTTAAGCAAGGCAGCACCAAGTACCATTTTTTGAGTCTTTGGATTGACTTGACCTGGGATTGAACCCCGGTCTCTCGGACCATTGATGAACACTCTAATCATTAGGCCAGTAATTGTGTATGA